>OW203683.1:600000-802500 GCA_934044485.1 Apeira syringaria | reverse complement strand
AATAAGTTCCATAGAGACTTACGACGGAGAGATAAATCAATGGATACCCTTTTGTTTGTCGAAAATAAATTAACTCAACTTGAAGACTTTATAAATAATAGGAAATTAAATGTGACTACTGTAAGCGATAATTAATGATCAAACGAACTTACCTGTACGTGAAGTTCGATCATTATTATACGAGCAGCTTTATTCGACGCGATTTCTTCTGTTTACAATTCGTAGCTGAGTCCTGGGCTCTGGCTTCATACACAGTTTTTTCAGATTAATTAGGTAAAACAGAAAAGACAATGTGGCAACACTGCGGTAGTTTTCCTCTCTGGTCGCGCTCGTCATTCCTTCATTCTGTTTAAAGCAAAAAAATTTGACAACATATCAATCATAAAGCATCATATTATTGATATGTAGGTAGTTATACATCCGCCCGAACCTTCCATTTTAGATTAATAAGCATTGTTCTCGGTATTCTTCCGCTGACTTCACATCGTCAGCGGTTTATGTAAAAGCTTTCTCGGAACGGCCACACGCGATGGTGTGCCTTCCTGTAGGTTAAGTTTTATATTATGCACACATTAAATCGAGCCTCCAAATCGGCTGGACGTAATTGTAGTTTTAATTAATTAATTTAGTTTTTAAAAAGCCTTTTACCCGAAAGGGAAGTTTGACTGGCGCAGCCGGTAGGATCGTTTCGATAAGGCTGTGTCGCTTTCGGTGAAGTTCGGGTGTCCAAATCCACCTGGAAATAACGCGAGTGCGGCGCGAATAGCTGTGGAACGATCCACGAACCAAACAAATTCGTCATACTCCTGATGGTGCCGAGTATGGGAGCAGCGGTCGGTTGGTGAGTAAAACTCTTTGCCTTCCTTGCCATTACCTGTCCCATATTTTTCATTGAAAGGTTTTAGTTATTAGTACTTTTATTGTTATAATCGAGATCAAAACTCTCTCATTATAACGTATCTGGTTGTTTGATATAAAACTCTGTCGAGCAGCTATCTAATTCTAAGAAAGTCTGAACCATACTGATAAGCGTATGAACAAAGATTAAAGAAAAATAGATGTGGCATTAAATTGAATTTTAATAATTGAGAAAATTGTGAGATTAGATTATTAATTTGTTTTAAGGATATTATACAGTTTTATTTTAATATATATACATTTTATACAATTTTATATATGATTTAGGATTTTACTTTTATACTTTTATATTGATTTTATAACCGTGTTTTATACTTTTATATTGATTTTATAACCGTGTTTTTTGTTGTAACTTGTGCATTTGTGTAATTGATTTTTGAGTTTAATTTCGGTGATTAAATTTTTACGTAATTACAATGGAATCACGTCAAGTTCCACAACCAGCTGAAGCAGCTACAACAATTCAAATTATAGTTATCCCTAATGAAATTTTACGGCTTATCCCATTATTTGGAGGCGATAAGCGACAACTTAGTTTATTTATAAGAAAGTGTGAATATGTTATAAGCCGATATAGAGGTCATGAGGAACAAAATGTTTATGTACTGCACGCGATCACGAGCCGGTTAATTGACAATGCAGCCGCGTTATTATCTGAAAGAGAAGACGTTACTAACTGGTCTTCTTTAAAAGAATTATTACTACAACATTTCGGTGATCCGCGAAGTGAGGAGTGCATAAGCATTGAGTTGGAATCATGTAAAATTAAATCAGGTGAATCATATCTGGATTTCTGTTGTAGAGTTCAAAATATTCGGTCTCTGCTTATTTCGAAGGTAAATTTATTGGGTGATACCGAACTTAAACGCGCAAAAATAGCTATCTACAACAACACGGCTCTGAATGTATTCCTATACAATTTACCCGAGAATATGGTTCGTATAGTTAGGCTTAAGTCACCAGCCACTTTAGAAGACGCTTTAGGCGTAGTACTAGAGGAAGTAAACTTCCATGAACAGTACTCTATGCGAAATCGTATCAATAATAATAACTCAGTGCAAAAACCAGCAATGACGTCACAACTTCAATTCGGCTTTAAGCCCCAAAATAATTTCGCAACACCACAGAAATTTAATTTTGGTATTCCACAAAAATTTAATTTTGGTATTCCACAAAATTCAAATAATTTGAGACCACAATTTGGACAGCAACAATTAGGTTATAAACCTCAACAATTCGGTTACAAACCACAACAATTCGGTTACAAGCCGCCACAATTTGGTTATAGGCCACAGTTTGGCAATAGGCCTCCGCCTAACTTTGGCATGACCCCTCCACAGTTTGGGTACAAACCCCCACAGGTACAAAGCCCTCAACATCAAACGACTGACGTGTCCATGAGGACAATTCCTTCCAAGCCTCAGCCCCAAGTACAAAATCAAGGCTTTAGGCTAAACGAGCTTACCTCGGATAGTAATGAGACGGTATTTTATGACGGTTACTATGACAATGACTATTACTATGACTATAGCGACTATTACCCTAGTGAAGACGTAGAATGGACTCCAACGCAGGACTGTGTAGATGAAACGACACTGACAGAAAGACAAGATGCCCCTAACACTGAAGCTGAAAATTTTCACATAGCAGCCTCACACATAGCCCAGAAGTTATAGAACTTAACTGTGACTCTAACTTAAAACTACCTTACATCTATATACCGGAAATCAATGCCAAGTTTATGATAGACACGGGAAGTACTCGTTCTTTCATAAGCCCTCGCATGGCCTATTATTATTTCTCAGCTTATATTAAACATGAACCATTCCAAGTAGTCAGCACGCATGCAACTAGTCGACATAACGAGGTCATAGAAATACCACTGCTACCGACATTTAACAGTAACGACTACCATAAGTTTTATTTGTACGACGTAGACGGACGGTATGATGGACTTATTGGTAATGACTTACTGAAACAGTTAGATGCAATTATCGACTTAAAACACCTGGTATTACGTACTAATACAACTTGTATTCCAATTGTAAATAATTTAAATTACGTCATTGAATTAAAACCACGATGTGAACAACGCGTTAAAATCCCGATAGACCAGCACTCAGGCGAAGCTATAGTTGAGTTCAAAGAATTCACCTCTGGTGTACGTATGCCCAGTGCCCTGGTCAACTGCACAAATGGGTACGCATCGACTGTCATACAGAACATCACTGACCAGCCCTTAACTCTGACTGTATTCCGGCCTTTCACAGTAACACAGTTTGACGCGACTGACTGTAACATTAATTTTACTAGACATAGTACAGACATAGAGACAGACCAACTACTGGAACAAAACCTACAAAAATTAAGGCTTGACCACACTAATAGTGAGGAACATGAAAAAATATTGCGACTTTGTAGAGACTATAAAGACATATTTTATTGTGACCAAATTCCTTTGAGTTTCACAAATCAGGTTAAACATAGAATACGTACAAAGAACGAAGACCCAATTTTTGTCAGACCTTTTAGACAATCGCCTGCTCAAGTAAATGAAATAAACCAACAAGTTGAAAAGCTTTTGAAAGATAATGTCATTCAGGAATCTCATTCTCCCTGGAATGCCCCCGTCCATCTTGTTCCAAAGAAGATGGATGCATCCGGAGAACTAAAATGGCGTATGGTAGTTGATTTTAGACGACTAAATGACATCACTATTGATGACCGTTACCCCTTACCTAACATAAACGACTTATTTGACAAATTAGGGAAAAGCTCATACTTCAGCACGCTTGATTTAGCTAGTGGATACCATCAGATTGAGGTCGAGGAACAGGATAAAGAGAAGACAGCATTCAGCACGCAGAACGGCCATTATCACTTTTTGCGTATGCCCTTTGGCTTGAAGACAGCCCCGGCTACCTTTCAGCGAGCCATGGATAATGTGTTAAGAGGATTGCAGGGAATACACTGTATGGTATATCTTGATGACGTCATAGTGTTTTCAGCGAGCTTAGACGACCATATCCAAAAGCTACGGACTATATTTGACAGACTCAGGGCAACCAATCTTAAAGTTCAGTTAGACAAGTCTGAATTCTTGAGAAAGGAAGTCCTTTACTTAGGTCATACTATTACAAAAGACGGGCTTAAGCCCAACGACGATAAGGTTACTGCAGTATTGAACTACCCTTTACCCACGACGACTACCGAAATAAAAAGTTTCCTCGGACTTATTGGTTATTACCGACGCTTCATCAAAGACTTTGCACAAGTGACTAAGCCTCTAACATCATGCCTAAAGAAACGTAACAAAATAGTAACTGACCAAAATTACATTGATGCATTCAACAAATGTAAGGAACTTTTGACAAATGCCCCGTTGCTTCAATACCCTGACTTTGATAAGACATTTATACTCACGACTGACGCATCGAATGTTGCACTTGGCGCTGTTTTATCACAAGGCCAAATAGGCAGTGACAAACCAATTGCATACGCGAGTAGGACCCTCAGCGATACCGAATCACGCTATAGCACGATTGAACGAGAATGCTTAGCTATTATTTGGGCCGTTAAACATTTTCGTCCGTATCTCTACGGTCGTAAATTCACCATCTATACTGACCACATGCCTTTATCGTGGCTTGAAGCCCAACAAGATTCTAGTAGTAAACTTACCCGTTGGAGACTGAGACTACTCGACTATGACTATGACATTGTATACAAGAAAGGTAAGCAGAACACGAATGCTGATGCTCTATCGAGAATAAAGGTAAATGCTCTCTCTGACACTGACGACGGAGGTCAGTCCATGAAGGTTAATGTTGACAGCAAAGAACAACAACTTAGGGAACATGTAGATAATTTAGTAAACGACATTGTACGACTGACAGCTAAAAAGAAAAATGAACGAAATGACTCCTCAACCATTACAATATCTGACGCTAGCGCCACAGTTTCAGCAAGTCCTATGTCCATTTCAGGCTCTGATACGCTGTCTATTGCAAGCGCAGATAGCGAAATCAGATACCCTATTAGAGAACCATCTCTTTCTAACACAGTGCATTCTGCTATGGATGTAGACGTAACAGATATACCCATATTAAAAGAGGCTATTGACACAAAACCAAACCAAATTCTTGTCTTTACATGGTTCAATAATGACATACAGGTTAAAGACATATCTCGCCTTAAACAAAAGGTGCTAGAAGTGTTTTTACCTATAGATAATTCAGAGTTAGTAAAGAAGTTTCTCAAAGAATATATCAGGCCAAAGATCAAATACTTTATATATTTCGAACATGAAGAACATCGCCGTCAGTTCAGTCGTATAGTGGTAGAGTTGTTTAGGAAAGGTACCGTACAGTTAATTGAATGTACAGAACGCGTAGTATATGTAGAGGATGAAGGAGAACAGAGAGCTATAGTGTTAAAGTACCATGAAGGAAAAACGTGCCATCGTGGCACTAAAGAGACTTTAGCTAACATACGTAGAACTTATTATTGGGTCAACATGCACGAAACAATTGCAGCAATAATTAACGCTTGTGAAATATGCCGTAAAATGAAATATGATCGTAAGCCCCTCAAACCCTTCTTACAGCTAACTCAAACGCAAGACGCTCCGTTCCAAGAGCTATTCATAGATCTATTCCAAATTGAAGGTCAATACTTTTTAACACTTGTAGACGCTTTTAGTAAGTTAGGCCAAGCTATACCAATTACCAACAGATCAACGCCCGAAGTAGTTCGCGCGCTTATGAAATATTTCTCATTCTATGGTATTCCAAAAAGAATTAGTTCAGATCCAGGCACAGAGTTCAACAATGAGCTAATTAAAGAATTTTTATCTCTACATAAAATTGAACTTCATATTGGCACACCCAATAACCCTAACTCGATGGGTCTGATAGAACGTTTACATTCTACTATCTGCGAAATCTATAGATGCGCTAAGTATGAACAAAAGTGTACAGATGTAGCATCAGTCATGATGTACTCTATAATCGCATATAACAATTCCATCCATTCAGTCACGGGCCTAACCCCATTCGAAGTAGCTTTCGGACACACCGACTCAGGTAGTCCTTTCGGTATAGAATCGGAAAGACAGTATATACAACAATTAGTGAAAGACCACGCTAAGCGAACGAAATTTTTATACAAACAATTAGCAGAGAAAATGACAGAGTGTAAGGAAAAGATCAGGGAAAAGAAAGGTGGGGAGGAGAGAATAGATTTTCAAGACGGAAAAACTATTTTCGCCAAAGACGTGAATAAAAGGAAAAGTAAAGACAAACCCAGATATACTAAAGCAAAAGTTGTAGGCAGGACAGATAGGAATGTAGTACCCATACAAATAGGCGAACGAGTTACGAAGGTACCTATTAAAAACATAAAACGCCCTCCGCAGGTGGAGCGTTCTGATCGTAGCGATGCCGGTGCTGGGCCTTCATCTGCGATCACTTGAGGGAAACCCAGGCATACTACCAGTAAAAGAAGGTCAAGCTCATATGCAAACTGATCATTGGACTATTATTAAAACTTTGGACTTGGAAAGAATCTACGATGATTTATGCTTTGTAATACATAATTATAACGAATTTAATATTTTAATAAAACAAAACGAATCATATCCTCGTGATTTTGTGACCATGAATATGCATTTGGATTACTTACGTGATATAACTACTCAGAAATACAGACAACTTGTTCCGCAACAACGATTTAAGCGAGGTTTACTTAACCCTTTGGGTTCACTCATTAAAATTATAACAGGTAATCTCGACCACGATGATGCAACAAAGTATGATCAACTTACGTCTAAACTTGGAAAGAACCAAATTATTATTTCAAAGAAATTAACTTTAGTTTCACAAGTAATTGATAGCTTTATTAACACAACAGATACCATGTATAAGAACTCAGTTTTATTAGAGGCACGCATGAAAATTTTAGAATCAATGTTAAAAGAACTGGCGTCTCAAAAGAAACGCTGGGACTATTCCACGTATATTGTTAGCTTCTATAATCTATTCATAAGTAACTTTAGGACAATATTTGTAAAATTAGGTGAAATTGAAACTGCCCTAGCCTTCAGCAAATTATCAGTATTGCACCAGTCTATAGTGAACTCCACTGAACTGTTACATCATTTAACGCTTATAAGTAACACCGAAAACTTGGTATATCCTGTAACTGAAAGAAATTTGGTAAAGCTCGAAGAAACATTTAGCATTAAGTCTTATATCAAACATAACCAGATTACGTTTATAATAGAGGTGCCCCTTACCGACAATACTACTTACAATTATTTTAAACTATATTCGTTACCAATGTTCCATGAGTTTGAAAATAAAACCTTATCCATTTTTCCCCAATATCCTTACCTTTTGGCAAAGGGAATGAAATACCTTCCGATTGAGAATCCATGCCGACCTCTTGCCGCTGGAGACCACTACCTGTGTGCTGATAACAACAAGGCTCCTTACCCAGAGCCTACCTGCATCGAACAACTCATGAGGTTTGATACTAACCTCACTCGCTGCGTGCAACGACAAATCCAACTTGAAGACGTACGTGTTCAACAAATTGCTGCTACTAGTTGGATTTTATATTCACGACTTAAAACTGTAGTAACAACATATTGCGATGCCGAGGTTACTAAGCATCCAGTCTTCGGAACATATATTGCAACTCTGGACAAGCCCTGTGATTTTGAAATCCACGGCATTCAGATCCGACATCATCGTGCCTACACCGAGAGCATATTTGATGACCAGATTCCTGTCATCGATCTGCCTCGCCTCCACAACAGTGCGAGTATTGGCACATCGCTATCCAGTACAAGTGCACTAAACATGCAAAGAATCAGTTTAGATGAAGTGAAATATATGTCTTATGCGCTAAAGCACAGTGAAATGGTGAACAGTGTTTTTGGAGAATCGGACTCTAACTTCAGTGTAGTTGTATACTCTTCTTTAGTTTTAGTTATTATATGTTTCTTTGTAATTATGTCATATGTGTTTCGAAATAAGATAATTTTAATTTGTTCACGAAATTATCGGCACGTTATTAAAAACGAACGCACCGATAATTTCCCTCTTGGGGAGGGAGGAGTTATACATCCGCCCGAACCTTCCATTTTAGATTAATAAGCATTGTTCTCGGTATTCTTCCGCTGACTTCACATCGTCAGCGGTTTATGTAAAAGCTTTCTCGGAACGGCCACACGCGATGGTGTGCCTTCCTGTAGGTTAAGTTTTATATTATGCACACATTAAATCGAGCCTCCAAATCGGCTGGACGTAATTGTAGTTTTAATTAATTAATTTAGTTTTTAAAAAGCCTTTTACCCGAAAGGGAAGTTTGACTAGGTAGACACCCTGGTAGACACATTGGCCTAATATTTACCGCGTACAATTGACCTAATTTTCTGTTTTAGTTTATTATCTGAAGGGTTGGGATTTTGTAGTTTGGGAGGGTTGTCATTAATCGCGTCGAATAAAGCTGCTCGTATAATAATAATCGAACTTCACGTACAGGTAAGTTCGTTTGATCATTAATTATACTTCGCAGCTTTATTCGACGCGATTTCTTCTGTTTACAATTCGTAGGATGTTCAGAGCTTGCGCTTACTAATAATAAAATAAAATAGAAAAATTTGGTACATAAATTGTTTTCTAATTCTGATTATTTTACCGAATTATTACCAATTAGGTAACTTATCTTAATCTTAGTTACTTTTACAATTCTTATGAGACAAAACCAGTTTGCTAACGAACTGATTGGTATTATCAATTAGTTTTATTGTAAAATTTAGCGAATACCTTGGATGACTGACTAACCAGCTGTTTTGCGGACAACGCATCAAGACCAACACCGAGCTTGCTTGCGGTAGAAGTGGACGAGAGACGAGTGCGTGCTGTGTGCTATGAAGAGCAACGTGTCCACTCCGCTAGTTTATAGTGCGCTTTTGTCTTCTGGTTATTGTCTGCGATGTTACATTGTTAAATGGTTTACGGTATGAATTAAATAAGTTATTGCTTTGACTATTACGCAGATACTTTGATTTTATTAAAGTGAAGGTTTTTATGAAATCTGGATTTTGTTATAAGTACTTGTAATTAGTTTTGTATATTTATAATTATCATTACAATCTTTTTTTTTTTATTTTTATATAGAAGAGTTTGAACGCAATGTGCAGTTACAAATGCTAACAACCTTAATGTTTTCTTAGCTAATATTTCTAAGCTAAGCTGACCTTTAGGTCCTTTTTGAGAGAATATGAATTAATACATTTGGATCCCAAGTCAAACTGTATTTCAGAAAAGAGAGTTCATAATAACTGAGAAAGATTATTCTATCATACTGTTTGTAAGTAGGTATATTTTGATAAAGTTTCTAAAATAATGTCAAGTAGGTACTTAATTGAGTTTTGTGAGAGCGACTTTTGTTGAACTGTTTGTCGGACAATTTGGAGGTAATTAGTGATAGCGTCCGATGAAGATTTTGTGAGTTTCTGAAAGAAGGTATTAAAATATTAATATCTGGCTTAAAAAAGATAGTTTCTACGAATAGTAGCCTGACAGTCTTGTCAAGTCTGTAGTTTTGACACGACAGCTATGCCCTAGGATGTGTTGTATCTAAGTATATTATCTTTTGCTGCATTTTAATACTAATGGGAATGGAGGGATAGCGTAATATCGTAAGTTTCCCCAAGATATAGTAAATGCGTCTATTGCATCGGGATCGCTATTTCAAGATAGAGGTATATTTGGAAAATTCAGCATTGCAGCGGCTGGCAAAGAAATCAATTTCCGGTAACCCAAACTTGTGCACAATTTCATTGAAGGCGGATTCGTTTAATTCGCATTCAGTATATATCTTTCTATTTTTATTATTATAATTTTTTGTTAAAGTATTTGCTTTGTAGTTAGATATTCTATTTGTAAAGTTCAAAAAATACAATATTACGCATCTCGCACCCTTTTCATACTTCTTGAGGAATTTGTCTTAAACGCGGATATTTCATTGAATGCATTATATTAATGCAACAGATAGCTGGTACGTTATTACGTACTAGTTAACAGTTAACAGTCGCATAGATATTTTGCAAAAACTTTCAACCCTAACAAACTCGCTTTTAATTCCAATATAGGCACAGATATGTTGGAATTATTTATCCGTTTAACCTTTTTTACAAACACCATTAGATTCCTCATTATTCACTTACTATTTCATGCATTAACCGCCCCAGCAGTGGCTAATAGTAAGTGGATGCATCTGAGAAAAATTCTAGGTTATAATCACTGGATTTTAAGGGTTGTCTGCCGTCAGCAACGTTATTAAACCTACATTTTGAGTTGTTGTTATTATAATTTCATTGATAGGAATCTCCACAACTTGGTTCTCCAAAAATCCAAAATTTCCAACACTAGTATTAACTAATAAACATAAGTATAAGTACTTATGACGTTCCAATAGCTAAGAATTCATCATCCAAGCGTATTGAAAGGCAGGAAAATGATAAGTATGCCATCAATCGCGCAAAAAATCGTAATCTTTTAATTATTAATATTATTATGTTATGTTTGAAGTCCTTGTAAACACATATTTTCCGAGTTAAACATAAAACCGGAATATTATTACAGTTCTGATTTGTAATCAGTAAACTATATTCATAATTTAAAATGAAAACTAGTCTTTCAAGAAGTATAAATATAGGCTTTTCTTATTAGTTCCGCATTTTTCGAACTGGCAAATTAAATCGTCTACATATATAACAGATATCACATCTCTAGATCAAAAGTATTTCAGAAAAAGATGTTTTTTTTTTTTTTTTCTTTTTAATCTACACAAGTCAAACGTGAGGTAAGTAGTTACATTGATACAAATGCCATTCACTATGCCATAAAAGACAAATTTTAACTATTTCTTAAGTCATTCATGTGCAGGTATTATTAGGTAAATATGCATTTTTCATGTTGCTATATTTACACAATATAACCATTGCCATATTTTGCCAATACATATGTATATATATGCTGCTTGGAAATGCCATACATTGCCAAGCAGCCTTCTGTAACCATTTTCATACAGTCCTGTAGTCTTTCATTCAAAAATTTTGAGTTCTGAGAAATTTAATCAAACGTTTTTGATTAAAATAAAACCATTGGTCCCGTTTTGGTTTGGGTTGTAAAAACACAAACGAAAAAACGCTTGACTGTGAGCGGTACCTACATTTGTTATGGCATCTATAAAATATGTGCCATAAATATAAATCTTGCAGGTCTGTATTGAACAGTAATTAAGCCACCTATGTACCAACACTTTGTTCCTTTTTTTTTTTTTTTTTCAAGTAAAACATTCTATTCTATTCTATTTTCAAAAGAGTATTAATTTTTCTGTCGTTCTTGATACGTTTTTGTATTAAGGCATGATTTAAAATAATACATAGGTTCCAAGGACAAAGAAATCTTGTATCCTTGATATCCACGATAAAACTATGTGATCGTTTGCGATTTGGAACCATGTACATTTATGTACAAAATGTCGTATACGACCAGCATAGCGTACCTCTGCAGATGCCTCGATGGGCGCTGGCGCGGCGGCACGGGCGCGGGCGGCGCCGGCCCGGCCGGTCCGCTGCTTCCCCATGTTGAAATCCACTCCTCGTGGTGACGCCGCGCGCCGGCTGGTTCTGGGCTGCTCAGTACCCTGCATCGGCTTTGTCTGTTGGAGTCCGTTGTAGGGGCCTCCAATTTGACTGAACTTAAGTTTTATTTTTAACTACATTATTTGTGTTGAATTTCTCGACTGTCGCATAAAAAGGGACATGCGTCGCTAAGAGACTTGAGTAATTTTATGGTGAAAGGTCTTTTTCTAGCACGCTATGAATGGCTTGTGATAAGGGCGCTCGCGCAATACCTATTTGATTTTACTTAGTCTCCAATAAATTGTCGCGTTTGACGAGAACCTCGGCGATAGATTTGTTTCAGTGTACAGTTGTTGTACTATACCATTTCGCAATTGGTGGGTGTGAGAAACCCCTTGTAATAACCTTATTAGGAGCAATAATAAAAAAAGCAAGAATTTCTTCGTTCATTTTTGACGAAAGACCCTGAGCCTGATATTATCGGCAAAGGAACACAATTTTTGTTGTTAAGTCAGGATGTTATTTTTAAAAAAGCGAAATGTAGGTACCTAATAATGAGCGTAGACATAGGCCGCGTTAGATGGGGCGCAATCGAACGTAACGGACACAACCCCGCTGGTTGTTCACATTACAAATTTTCGCCACCACCGCCACGCTACTGATTAATGTTAAGGATTTTTATAGAAACTTTAGAAATTTTAAATCCTGTCGGTTAGACACGGTCCCCGCTAGACAGTGCGCAATAAAATGTGAAGAAAACAACCCCGCTGGTTGAATCGCATCACATGCCATGTTAACTTGTATAATTTGCGTGACAGATATAACCCCGCTAGTTATTCGCATCACTAAATCGAGAAAATCGATTTATAAACATAGTTAATGGCAAGTAAGTACTTCGTAAAATTACTTACGCTTTAAATATTCATCCTCTGGAGATGGCGACGATATAATCCTGAGACGACTTTTCCAAATCTCTGATTCCAGGCCTCGTATTTTAGGTTAGGTTATGGACACGGTCCCCGCTGGACAGTGCGCCATACAATGTGAAGAAAACAACCCCGCTGGTTGAATCGCATCGACGGATTCTAGGCGTCGTATTTTAGGTTAGGTTATGGACACGGTCCCCGCTGGACAGTGCGCCATACAATGTGAAGAAAACAACCCCGCTGGTTGAATCGCATCACCGGATTCTAGGCGTCGTATTTTAGGTTAGGTTATGGACACGGTCCCCGCTGGACAGTGCGCCATACAATGTGAAGAAAACAACCCCGCTGGTTGAATCGCATTACCGGATTCTAGGCGTCGTATTTTAGGTTAGGTTATAGACACGGTCCCCGCTGGACAGTGCGCCATACAATGTGAAGAAAACAACCTCGCTGGTTGAATCGCATCACCGGATTCTAGGCGTCGTATTTTAGGTTAGGTTATAGACACGGTCCCCGCTGGACAGTGCGCCATACAATGTGAAGAAAACAACCTCGCTGGTTGAATCGCATCACCGGATTCCAGGCGTCGTATTTTAGATTAGGTTATGGACACGGTCCCCGCTGGACAGTGCGCCACAAAATGTGAAGGAAACAACCCCGCTGGTTGAATCGCATCACATGCCATGTTAACTTGTATAAATTCGCGTGACAGATATAACCCCGCTAGTTATTCGCGTCACTAAATCGAATTGAACAGTTAACGGCAAGTAGGTAGATAAGTACCTTATTTTACTTCTAATGTCTTCAGTATTTCTTTTCTTCGTTTTTTGTGTGTGAAGCCGTTGAACACAGAACACAGAATGAAGGAATGACGAGCGCGACCAGAGAGGAAAACTACCGCAGTGTTGCCACATTGTCTTTTCTGTTTTACCTAATTAATCTGAAAAAACTGTGTATGAAGCCAGAGCCCAGGACTCAGCTACGAATTGTAAACAGAAGAAATCGCGTCGAATAAAGCTGCGAAGTATAATTAATGATCAAACGAACTTACCTGTACGTGAAGTTCGATCATTATTATACTTCGCAGCTTTATTCGACGCGATTTCTTCTGTTTACAATTCGTAGCTGAGTCCTGTGCTCTGGCTTTTACACAGTTTTTTCAGATTAATTAGGTAAAACAGAAAAGACAATGTGGCAACACTGAGGTAGTTTTCCTCTCTGGTCGCGCTCGTCATTCCTTCATTCTGTTTAAAGCAAAAAAAAAAATTGACAACATCTTAATCACAAAGCATCATATTATTGATATGTAGGTAGACACCCCGGTAGACACATTGGCCTAATATTTACCGCGTACAATTGACCTAATTTTCTGTTTTAGTTTTTTATCTGAAGGGTTGGGATTTTCTAGTTTGGGAGGGTTGTCATTAATCGCGTCGAATAAAGCTGCTCGTATAATAATGATCGAACTTCACGTACAGGTAAGTTCGTTTGATCATTAATTATACTTCGCAGCTTTATTCGACGCGATTTCTTCTGTTTACAATTCGTAGGATGTTCAGAGCTTGCGCTTACTAATAATAAAATAAAATAGAAAATTTTGGTGCATAAATTGTTATCTAATTCTGATTATTTTCTCGAATTATTACCAATTAGTAATATCTTAATCTTAGTTACTTTTACAATTCTTATGAGACAAAACCAGTTTGCTAACGAACTGATTGGTATTATCAATTAGTTTTATTGTAAAATTTAGCGAATACCTTGGATGACTGACTAACCAGCAGTTTTGCGGACAACGCATCAAGACCAACACCGAGCTTGCTTGCGGTAGAAGTGGACGAGAGACGAGTGCGTGCTGTGTGCTATGAAGAGCAACGTGTCCATTCCGCTAGTTTATAGTGCGCTTTTGTCTTCTGGTTATTGTCTGCGATGTTACATTGTTAAATGGTTTACGGTATGAATTAAATAAGTTATTGCTTTGACTATTACGCAGATACTTTGATTTTATTAAAGTGAAGTTTTTTATGAAATCTGGATTATGTTCTTGATAAGTACTTGTAATTAGTTTTGTATATTTATAATTAAAATTACAATCTTTTTTTTTTTTTTTTATATAAGAGTTTGAACGCAATGTGCAACAAATGCTAACAACCTTAATGTTTTCTTAGCTAATATTTTTGGATCCCAAGTCAAACTGTATTTCAGAAAAGAGAGTTCATAATAACTGAGAAAGATTCTTCTATCATACTGTTTGTATATTTGGTATATTTTGATAAAGTTTCTAAAATAATGTCAAGTAGGTACTTAATTCAGTTTTGTGATAGCGACTTTTGTTGAACTGTTTGACGGACAATTTGGAGGTAATTAGTGATAGTGTCCGATGAAGATTTTGAGAGTTTCTGAAAGAAGGTATTAAAATATTAATATCTGGCTTAAAAAAGATAGGTTCTACGAATAGCAGCCTGACAGTCTTGTCAAGTCTGTAGTTTTGACACGACAACTATGCCCTAGGATGTGTTGTATCTAAGTATATTATCTTTTGCTGCATTTTAATACTAATGGGAATGGAGGGAAAGCGTAATATCGTAAGTTTCCCCAAGATATAGTAAATGCGTCTATTGCATCGGGATCGCTATTTCAAGATAGAGGTATATTTGGAAAATTCAGCATTGCAGCGGCTGGCAAAGAAATCAATTTCCGGTAACCCAAACTTGTGCACAATTTCATTGAAGGCGGATTCGTTTAATTCGCATTCAGTATATATCTTTCTATTTTTATTATTATAATTTTTTGTTAAAGTATTTGCTTTGTAGTTAGATATTCTATTAGTAAAGTTCAAAAAATACAATATTACGCATCTCGCACCCTTTTCATACTTCTTGAGGAATTTGTCTTAAACGCGGATATTTCATTGAATGCATTATATTAATGCAACAGATAGCTGGTACGTTATTACGTCCTAGTTAACAGTTTACAGTCGCATAGATATTTTGTAAAAACTTTCAACCCTAAGAAACTCGCTTTTAATTCCAATATAGGCACAGATATGTTGGAATTATTTATCCGTTTAACCTTTTTTACAAACACTATTAGATTCCTCATTATTCACTTACTATTTCATGCATTAACCGCCCCAGCAGTGGCTAATTTATTTATTTATTTATTTTATTTATTTATTTAATGGAAAACAAACAGCTTAAAGAATAAGTATATAGGACAAAATTAGTGTAGTACGAACAAGCTAATACATTTAAGTAAGTGGATAAGATATTAAATAATATTAGTAAGTGGATGCATCTGAGAAAAATTCTAGGTTATAATCACTGGATTTTAAGGGTTGTCTGCCGTCAGCAACGTTATTAAACCTACATTTTGTTGTTGTTATTATTATTTCATTGATAGGAATCTCCACAACTTGGTTCTCCAAAAATCCAAAATTTCCAAAACTAGTATTATCTAATAAACATAAGTATATGACGTTCCAATAGCTAAGAATTCATCATCCAAGCGTATTAAATGGCAGGAAAATGATAAGTATGCCATCAATCGTGCAAGAAATCGTAATCTTTTAATTATTAATATTATTATGTTATGTTTGATGTCTTTGTAAACACATATTTTCCGAGTTAAACATAAAACCGGAATATTATTACTGTTCTGATTTGTAATCAGTAAACTATATTCATAATTTAAAATGAAAACTAGTCTTTCAAGAAGTATAAATATAGGCTTTTCTTATTAGTTCCGAATTTTTCGAACTGGCAAATTAAATCGTCTACATATATAACAGATATCACATCTCTAGATCAAAAGTATTTCAGAAAAAGATGTTTTTTTTTTTTTTTTTTTAATCTACACAAGTCAAACGTGAGGTAAGTAGTTACATTGATACAAATGCCATTCACTATGCCATAAAAGACAAATTTTAAGTATTTCTTAAGTGATTCATGTGCAGGTATTATTAGGTAAATATGCATTTTTCATGTTGCTTTATTTACACAATATAACCATTGCCATATTTTGCCAATACATATTTATATATATGCTGCTTGGAAATGCCATACATTGCCAAGCAGCCTTCTGTAACCATTTTACATACAGTCCTGTAGTCTTTCGTTCAAAAATTTTGAGCTCTGACAAATTTTATCAAACGTTTTTGATTTAAAATAAAACCATTGGTCCCGTTTTGGTTTGGGTTGTAAAAACACAAAGGAAAAAACGGTTGACTGTGAGCGGTACCAACATTTGTTATGGCATCTATAAAATAAGTGCCATAAATATAAATCTTGCAGGTCTGTACTGAACAGTAATTAAACCTGTATGTACCAACACTTTTTTCCATTTTTTTTTTTTTTTTTCAAGTAAAACATTGTATTCTATTCTATTTTCAAAAGAGTATTAATTTTTCTGTCGTTCTTGATACGTTTTTGTATTAAGGCATGATTTAAAATAATACATACGTTCCAAGGACAAAGGAATCTTGTATCCTTGATATCCACGATAAAACTATGTGATCGTTTGCGATTTGGACCCATGTACATTTATGTACAAAATGTCGTATACGACCAGCATAGCGTACCTCTGCAGATGCCTCGATGGGCGCTGGCGCGGCGGCGCGGGCGGCGCCGGCCCGGCCGGTCCGCTGCTTCCCCATGTTGAAATCCACACCTCGTGGTGACGCCGCGCGCCGGCTGGTTCTGGGCTGCTCAGTACCCTGCATCGGCTTTGTCTGTTGGAGTCCGTTGTAGGGGCCTCCAATTTGACTGAACTTAAGTTTTATTTTTAACTACATTATTTGTGTTGAATTTCTCGACTGTCGCATAAAAAGGGACATGCGCCGCTAAGAGACTTGAGTAATTTTATGGTGAAAGGTTTTTTTTTTCTAGTACGCTATGAATGGCTTGTGATAAGGGCGCTCGCGCAATACCTATTTGATTTTACTTAGTCTCCAATAAATTGTCGCGTTTGACGAGAACCTCGGCGATAGATTTGTTTCAGTGTACAGTTGTTGTACTATACCATTTCGCAATTGGTGGGTGTGAGAAACCCCTTGTAATAAATAACCTTATTTGGAGCATTAATAAAAAAAAGCAAGAATTTCTTCGTTCAATTTTGACGAAAGACCCTGATCCTGATATTATCGGCAAAGGAACACAATTTTTGTTGTTAGGTCAGGATGTTATTTTTAAAAAAAGCGAAATGTAGGTACCAAAATAATGAGCGTAGACATAGGCCGCGTTATATGGGGCGTAATCGAACGTAACGGACACAACCCCGCTGGTTGTTCACATTACAAATTTTCGCCACCACCGCCACGCTACTGATTAATGTTAAGGATTTTTATAGAAACTTTAGAAATTTTAAATCCTGTCGGTTAGACACGGTCCCCGCTAGACAGTGCGCAATAAAATGTGAAGAAAACAACCCCGCTGGTTGAATCGCATCACATGCCATGTTAACATGAATAAATCTGCGTGACAGACATAACCCCTCTAGTTATTTGCATCACTAATTCGAGAAATTCGATTTTTAAGCAGAGATTATGGCAAATAGGTAGGTACTTAGGTATTTCGTAAAATTACTTACGGTTTGAATATTCATCCTCTGAATAAGACGACGACATAAACTTGCGACGGCGGTTTTAAAGCTCAGATTTCAGGCGTCGTATCAGGTTTAGAGTAGGTTATAGACACGGTCCCCGCTGGACAGTGCGCCACAAAATGTGAAGAAAACAACCCCGCTGGTTGAATCGCAACACATGCCATGTTAACTTGTATAAATTCGCGTGACAGATATAACCCCGCTAGTTATTCGCATCACTAAATCGAATTAAACAAAGTTAACGGCAAGTAGGTAGATAAGTACCATATTTTACTTCTCATGTCTTCAGTATTTCTTTTCTTCGTTTTTTGTGGGTAGATACGTGTGAAGCCGTTGAACACAGAACACAGAATGAAGGAATGACGAGCGCGACCAGAGAGGAAAACTACCTCAGTGTTGCCACATTGTCTTTTCTGTTTTACCTGAAAAAACTGTGTATGAAGCCAGAGCCCAGGACTCAGCTACGAATTGTAAACAGAAGAAATCGCGTCGAATAAAGCTGCGAAGTATAATGACACAGCTATGTTGCATAATATGCGAGATCGAAAATTATTGACAATTGAAGAGGAACTTGAAATTTCAGATTATCTACCCCATCAATCAATTGGGAAATCAAAAAACGAAGATAATCGCATTTGTGTTTTGACGTGATAACGTTTTATAAATTGATGAACGCCAAAATGAAAAATAGTAACGGTAACATTCCGCGTAACGTTCCACCTGAGTTTTATCTAGATCTAGATAATATAATCAAAGTCAAAGTCAAGGTCAAGGTCAAGGTCAAGGTCAATGTCAATGTCAAGGTCAAAGTCAAAGTCAAGGTCAAGGTCAAGGTCAAGGTCAATGTCAAGGTCAAGGTCAAAGTCAAAGTCAAATTCAAAGTCAAAGTCAAAGTCAAAGTCAAAGTCAAAGTCAAAGTCAAAAGTCAAAAGTCAAAAGTCAAAAGTCAAAAGTCAAAAGTCAAAAGTCAAAAGTCAAAAGTCAAAAGTCAAAAGTCAAAAGTCAAAAGTCAAAAGTCAAAAGTCAAAAGTCAAAAGTCAAAAGTCAAAAGTCAAAAGTCAAAAGTCAAAAGTCAAAAGTCAAAAGTCAAAAGTCAAAAGTCAAAAGTCAAAAGTCAAAAGTCAAAAGTCAAAAGTCAAAAGTCAAAAGTCAAAAGTCAAAAGTCAAAAGTCAAAAGTCAAAAGTCAAAAGTCAAAAGTCAAAAGTCAAAAGTCAAAAGTCAAAAGTCAAAAGTCAAAAGTCAAAAGTCAAAAGTCAAAAGTCAAAAGTCAAGTCAAAAGTCAAAAGTCAAAAGTCAAAAGTCAAAAGTCAAAAGTCAAAAGTCAAAAGTCAAAAGTCAAGTCAAAAGTCAAAAGTCAAAAGTCAAAAGTCAAAAGTCAAAAGTCAAAAGTCAAAAGTCAAAAGTCAAAAGTCAAAAGTCAAAAGTCAAAAGTCAAAAGTCAAAAGTCAAAAGTCAAAAGTCAAGTCAAAAGTCAAAAGTCAAATGTCAAATGTCAAATGTCAAATGTCAAATGTCAAATGTCAAATGTCAAATGTCAAATGTCAAATGTCAATGTCAATGTCAATGTCAATGTCAATGTCAATGTCAATGTCAATGTCAATGTCAATGTCAATGTCAATGTCAATGTCAATGTCAATGTCAATGTCAATGTCAATGTCAATGTCAATGTCAATGTCAATGTCAATGTCAATGTCAATGTCAATGTCAATGTCAATGTCAATGTCAATGTCAATGTCAATGTCAATGTCAATGTCAATGTCAATGTCAATGTCAATGTCAATGTCAATGTCAATGTCAATGTCAATGTCAATGTCAATGTCAATGTCAATGTCAATGTCAATGTCAATGTCAATGTCAATGTCAATGTCAATGTCAATGTCAATGTCAATGTCAATGTCAATGTCAATGTCAATGTCAATGTCAATGTCAATGTCAATGTCAATGTCAATGTCAATGTCAATGTCAATGTCAATGTCAATGTCAATGTCAATGTCAATGTCAATGTCAATGTCAAAGTCAGTCAAAGTCATACATGATTATGTCGTTATCACGTAAATCTATCGTCCGTAAACCGACTTTACAGACAACCAATTTTTTTCAGATGGGATATGGATGGGTTGGAGGACATCGCCGTGGTGCCCGCCTTATTATTGCGTAGTTCGCGTTGGAAGACGGGGCATCTGGGGTTATTGGCGGTATGGCTCTGCCCACAGTTTGCACAGGTGGGGGGGGCCGAGGGTGGGCGGGGGCAGTCGGCGGCGAAGTGCTCTCCGCCGCATCGGACGCATGCCTGGGTGCGGTGGCAGTTCTGCGATGAGTGGCGGAACGCCTGGCAACGATGGCATTGTGCCGGGCCTTTCCGCCCTCTCCACCTTTCAATTGTGACACCGGGCATACAGAGAAGCTCGCATACTTCATATATCCGGGGGGCGAGGTCGGGGGTCTTTTTGAGCTGAGCGAAGAAGATGCAGCCGGGTCTGCCTTTCCTGGCTTGGATCTTCCTCACGTTTTCCGGCTCGAACCCCAGGCTGCGGAGTTCTTCGTCGATCTCTCTGGTGGGCGTGTCGGCTGGGATGCCTCTGATGGCCACTTTGAGGCATTGGTCTTCAATGGGCGTGTATGAAAACCATGTGACGTGGGTAGATTTTCCCAGCTCGGTGAAATAATTTTGCAGGAGCCGGTACTCGTCGCCGTCCGATGGTGTGAAGCGGATCCCGTTCCCATACGGGCGGGCGCTAGGAGTTCTGCCGAGCTTTGCCTTGAGGGTGCGGAGGTGCTCGGTCCAGTTGGGGAGCGCCTCCACTACCACTGGCGGGTAGCGCCTGGCGCCGTTTTTGGATGTTGTGGGTGGGCGGGGCACGTCCGCACTTCCCGTTGCGTGGATGTCGTCTCCGCTAACACTCAGGGTGGGTTGTGGAGGGGGAGGGGGGGCCTGTTGGGGCCTCGCCTGTTCCGGGAAGTCTCGCCTTGGGGGGCTCTTCGGGGGGGAGGGGCGAGCTCCTTGTGGGTCCACGTGCAGCGACCGGTCTGCTTGGGTGTTCCCCTGTGTGGGGGAACGTGGGGTTCACCTGGCGGCGGTTGGGTCCCTGGAGGTTGACGCGGTATTGGTGGTAGTCGTAAGCCCAGCGGATGTTACTGCTGCGTACGACTTCTTCGTTTTACCGGGTACCGGTGGCGCGGCCGTGGCCGCGTTAGCGGGTGGCTTGGTGGGCTGCGTGCATTGCAACGCAGTAAGACGGGGCGTCGTTGTGGTGGTAGTGGGCGTCGGTCCGGAATAGCATACGGTGCGTAGGCTCGTATCTCCGTGTTTCGGCGCGGGGATTCTCGAACGGCGAGGGTCGCGTTGCGCGAGAGCGTTTTTCTCGCCGGCGGAGGGGGTGCAGACACGCTTCGGGTCGGCTTTCCCGTCGTCCTCGGACCGTTTGCGGCGGAGATTGAGGGACCTCACTGGGTTCAGACCCGGCGGGTCCTCAGATTTGAGGGCCCGTAGGGCCAATTCCCTGGCGTGGATCACCTCGGGGCTTTGGTCTTCCAGTTCTTCTTCCGTCAGCGAGGCAGCTTGGCTTCTGACGAACTCCTGGAGGTTGGTTTGGAGGGCTGGTGTGGCCAGGCCGGAAGATATAATCTTATTGACCATGGCCGCGTCGATCTCGAAGCCAGCCCTGAGGGATGTGGGCTGCTGAGCCTGCGTGGTTCCTGCCCTATGGGCCGGGTCCGAGGACCGGGAGGCCTTGTTTTCTTCTTCTGATTTCCATTTTTGCCTCTCTCTCTCTCTATGGCTTCGGCGGTGCGCTTTGCCATAATTTGGTGGAGTGACTCCTGGAAGCGGGCGGCGTCGATGTTGAGCCTCTTGTTGGACAGTGACCTGTCCCGATAAGTAGGCCCAAGGGAACGACAGCTGGGGCGCGGGGCGGCGGGGGGAGGTGGCGTGTCAGGCAGTCGTTGGGCCTCAGGCGTCTTCGAGGAAGACTGCGCAGCGTCCGCGTGTCTCCTTGGTGGTTGGCGTCCCGCTTCGTCCGACATCGTGATGGCGGGGGGGGCAGGGGGGCGCCTTAGGTGCGTGGGAATTCGCCTTGCGGGTGCTTCCCGACTCGCGACTCATGGGTAGTCTCCTCAACTACGAAGTAGTGGCGGAATTTGGCGGGCGTTTTACCAAAAAACGCCGCCAATTTCTTGAGATGTGAGTCCGAACGAGTATTCTTCTTCTTCTTGTAAGAGCGCGAAGTACAACTTTCCACGAAGCACAACTTTCCAAATGTGGAGTCTTGAGTCGCTTGTGTATTTATAGCGGCACTTGTACTGCTATTGCAGACTGAGGTGGACGCTCCTGATTGGCCGAGGCTAGAAGGGGCGTGGCCTATCAGTAAGGGGTCGGGTGTTGGTTTAGTCACCTTTGGAATGTAGTGGCGAGCGGACCTCACTGCTGGATACCAATCTTTTTGGAGATGAAACCCTTCATTTTTTCTGTTGAAATTATTAGGGTGCTTGAATATTTCGATGGCTTCTCGATGAAGGCGTGGGTAGAAATGTGACGTGGTGGATAAAACCTTCGTGTTTTGAAATTGGATGACATGGTTGCCTTTCTCTTGGGTGTGTTCTGCTACTGCAGACTTGTCAAAATGGTTTAGGCGGCAATTTCGTTCGTGTTCCGAAATACGTGTCTTGATACTTCGTAGGGTAGTGCCCACGTAGACAGAGCCACATGAGCAGGGGATCCGGTAAACTCCCGCTGAAGATAGTGGGTCACGTGGGTCCTTCACTGAACGGTGTAGATCACGAAGCTGTGTTGTGGGTTTAAAAATGGGCTTGATATTGTGGGTTTCTAGAAGTCTTCCAATGCGATCCGTGACGCCATAAATGTATGGCAAAAAGGCTTTCCCTAAAAGAGGTAGATTTTCCACGTCCTGGTTCATCGGTGCAGGTTTTCTTGGATGAAGAGCTCTCCTTATTTCTTGGGAAGAGAAACCATTGGCTTGAAAGGCTGTATTTAGATGGCAAAGTTCATCTTGAAGGTGTTGCGGTTCACAGATGCTCTTGGCTCGGTGGGCCAGGGTCTTAATGACCGACATTTTCTGCCTAGGATGGTGGTTGGAATCTTTGTGTAGGTAGCGGTCTGTGTGTGTGGGCTTTCGATAGACCCGGTGGCCAAGGCTACCATCTTCCTTTCTGGACACTAAGACATCTAAGAATGGTAATTCCCCGTTGTTTTCTGTTTCCATAGTGAACTGAATGTTTGGATGGATGCTATTCAAGTGCTCCAGGAACTTTGCCAACTCTGTGTCCCCATGACTCCACCACAAAGGTATCATCCACATAACGAAAGCACACCTTGGGTTTCTTAGTAGCTGATTCCAGAGCAGTTTCTTCAAAAGACTCCATGTAAAAGTTCGCAACGACAGGGCTGATAGGATTTCCCATGGCTAGGCCATCAACTTGTTTGTAGAAAGTATTGTTCCACTGAAAATAGGAAGTAGTCAGGACGAACTCAAACAAATCTGCAATGTCTTTCGAGAACAGCGGTCGGATTCGTGTCATAGCTTCCTTGACTGGCACTTTGGTAAATAGCGAGACCACGTCGAAGCTTATTAAACGATCCTCCGGGTGTAGGTTGAGAGTTTTGAGTTTCTCCACGAAGTGGCGGGAGTCCTTGATAAATGACGACGATGATCCGACATGTTGTTGAAGCAGTCCGGTGAGGTACTTGGAGACTGGGTGAGTGGGGGATCCAATAGCGCTTACAATAGGTCGGAGCTGTACTGAGGGCTTATGGATTTTCGGTAAGCCATATAGCCTAGGTGGGAGAGCTTCGGACTTCTTAATAATACGCTGTGTATCTTCTGGGATAGACGAATCCTTGATCAGGTTGTTTACCTTTCTCAAAATCTTTGCCGTTGGGTCCCGGGGAATCTTCTTGTAGATATTCGGGTCGAGAAGGTCGTTGATCTTAGATTCGTAATCCTTAGTATTGAGAATCGCTGTGGCATTACCCTTGTCAGCTTTTAGGATAACAATATCCTTATTAGCTCTCAGGTTCCTCAGTTCTACGCTCTTGTCGCCGCTCGGACCTGAACCACTGAAGATGTCGACCGCAGTGATCGACGAAACGTCTGGAACAAAAGTTTCACATAGACCACGGCCAAACAGCCCGGAAGCAATACATACAACATGCAACGCCGGCCGTGAAAGCCTTAGAGTTTACAACTATCATATTGTTAATAGTTTTTGTAGAAAACAGACCACCCAGGGTGGCGCATCGATAGTAGTTAAAAAATCATTAAAAGTAAAGAGTAGGGAAGATATAACACTTTTATCCTCGGAATGTCACGCTGAAGTATCTTGTGTAGAACTTGAGAGATACGTAATTGTGGCACTGTATAGACCGCCAAAAAGCGATAGTAAAATATTTGAAAAAGTAACTGACAAAGTTTTAGGCAAACTTTGTTCCAAGTCAAAACCTGTCATAGTAGCTGGCGATTTCAATACGGACCTTTTAGAAGAGTCGACAAAAAAAATGAACCTACTTGCACTCTTTGACAGCTATAGATTATTTCCTCAATTCGATAAACCCACCCGTATTACAGACTCCACTGCTAGTTGCATAGACAATATTTTTTGTGAATGTAGTTTTGTATTGTATAAATCTATTTTTAAGTGTTTGACTTCAGACCATACTGGTCAGTGTATCACTATTCCTCAAAATAAGACTTTTCCGAAAGTAACTTCGCAGAAAAGGCATATGACAGCACATAAGATAAACCTCTTTAAGGAAAATATAAATAGTGATCTTTTATGTGAATTCAGCCCTCATATTGGTGCGAATGATGGCTACAGCAAACTTGTTCAAATTATATTACGCAATTATAATTCCAATTATATTACGCAATTATAATTCCGTTTTTCCTCTCATTACAAAGAAAGTTACAGATAAAATTGTTTTCAATCAGTGGGCCACTAAAGGCATCAAAATCAGTAGAGACAGGTTGTATGAACTATATGAGGAAAAATCGGGGAGTACCAATGAACGGATAATTAACTATGTTCGCTGCTACAGTAAAACTTTTAAAAAGGTCTGTAAACATGCCAAAGCGTTATACATCACAAATAAATTAAAAGCCTCTAATTATTCTTCTAAAACTATCTGGTCCATAATAAAAACAGAAACTGGTAAAACTAATAGGCATGATACGGAATTTAAATTAGAAATTAATAATAAGATAATCACGGATAAACAAGCTATTGCCAACCAATTCGTCAATTTTTTCAGCGGCATTCCATATAAGACGACTAAACATTTGGCTACAAATTGTGGAGAAGCCGTACAATTGATATCTAGTAACATAGACAAAGTAACTAATGTTTTTACATTCCATGAGATAACTACCTCTCTTGTTATAAAAACTTTCAAATCTATTAAAGCTAAAAAGTCTGAAGATATTTGGGGGCTGTCGGTTCATTTTGTAGCTGAAGTTATAGATATCTTAGCTCCATACATGGCCCATATTTTATATTTTATAAAAAGTAATGTGTTTCCCGATCTGATGAAAAACAGTAAAATTATCTCTTTATTCAAAAGCGGTAGTAAAAAAGATCCCACAAACTACAGGCCGATTTCTTTGCTTCCTGCTCTTAGTAAAATATATGAAAAGATAATGCTTAACCAACTGTCTACTTTCTTCAACTTAAACAATTTGTTATTCAAAAATAAATTTGGTTTTTCAAAAGGTTGCTCTACTATTGATGCCGCCTCTAATCTAATAATAAATATTTATGAAGCTATGGAGGCTCAATGTGATGCCCTAGGAATATTTTGCGATCTATCTAAAGCATTCGATTGCGTAAAGCATGACATTCTATTAGCTAAACTGAATCATTATGGGGTTTGTGACGATGCACTAGAAATGATTAATTCATATCTTAAAAATCGAACTCAAAATGTTGACTTAAATGAAGTCCTGTCAAAGGTATGCAAAGTGTCTATTGGTGTGCCACAGGGATCTGTTCTGGGCCCTTTTCTATTTTTAGTATACATCAACGACTTACCCTTTCTAGCGCGCAAGCATTGCGAAATTACTTTGTTCGCTGATGACACATCTCTGTTATTCAAACTTAATAGGAAAAACGTAGACATTGTTACTGTAAACGAATCTCTTAGATATATATATAACTGGTTTAGCGTAAATAATTTGGCGTTAAACACTAAAAAGACTAATTGTATGAAATTTACTTTGACAAATAATACAAACTTACCTGGCATACATATAAATGATAATCAACTTAACTTGACCTCTACCACAAAATTTTTAGGCCTCACTATCGATAGTAAACTCCAATGGGAAGCGTACATAAAAGAATTGTCAGGAAGGTTAAGCGCAGCTGTGTATGCGGTTCGAAAAGTAAAAGAAATCTCAAATGAAAAAACGTCCAGAATTGTATATTTTAGTTATTTTCACTCCATCATGTCATACGGCTTACTACTTTGGGGTAATGCTGCAAATGTACTCGTCAATAGCATATTTATCTTGCAAAAAAGGGCTATGCGAGCGATATACAGACTAGGTCGTCGTGAAACGCTTAGGGAAGCTTTTACTAAAATCAAAATTCTCACCTTACCCAGCTTATACATATTTTTAAAAATTATGTATGCACGCAAAAATTTACTATATTTAAAAATGACTGATAACAGCAATAAAAGAAAAACTAGAAGAAAAGATCACTTTATAGTCCCGTCATCAAGACTGGTAAAAACCGGAAAAACATTTCATATAAATTGTATTAAATTCTATAACTTAGTACCTAAATGGTTAAAAAATCTAAATAATGCAATGTTTAAGAAATTTCTCAAGGAACTATTATTACAAAAAGCATATTACTCGGTTGACGATTTTTTAAAAAATAAAAGCTTCCCTAAACTAACTAAACTTACTTTAAGTAAATAATTTAATAATATTTTTACTATCTCCTAAATTATTTCATAGTTTGATTACTTTTAATATTGTAAACTGACATTCATAAGTGTACTTTTGTACCTACATTGAATAAATAAACTGAACTGAACAGAGATCCGTACACTAGTTCCATCAAGGAAACCAAAAATGACACTTTTCGGATTTTTCTAGTAGTGATAGGAACCTCCTCTACACTTTTCCCGTACACCACAAATACCCCCCATCGCTCCTTCTGGGAGAACAATGATGTCAATAAGTGAGTGAGTGAGTGAGTGAGTTGTAATCGAACTTTATATAATATAACTAGTATTTTGGGTGGTGCGCGGGCTGCGAGCAGCCCGCGTTATCGATGTGCATTAGTAATATTTATCAATATTTGTAGTTGCAGTTTATAAAATCTATAAAATTCTCATACAAGTCGAGTAAGTGACAGTTTCTTCTAGTTGAGTACAAAGTGTGGGCAGGGTTACCATGTGCAAGTTGATTTTTTGACGTGATAACGTTTTATAAATTGATGAATGCCAAAATGAAAAATAGTAACGGTAACATTCCGCGTAACGTTCCACCTAAGTTTTATCTAGATCTAGATAATATAATCAAAGTCAAGGTCAAAGTCAAAGTCAATGGTCAATGGTCAATGGTCAATGGTCAATGGTCAATGGTCAATGGTCAATGGTCAATAGTCAATGGTCAATGGTCAATGGTCAATGGTCAATGGTCAATGGTCCATGGTCAAATGTCAAATGTCAAATGTCAAATGTCATACGTCAAATGTCAAATGTCAAATGTCAAAAGTCAAATGTCAAAAGTCAAAAGTCAAAAGTCAAATGTCAAATGTCAAAAGTCAAATGTCAAATGTCAAATGTCAAATGTAAAATGTCAAATGTCAAATATCAAATGTCAAATGTCAAAAGTCAAAAGTCAAAAGTCAAAAGTCAAAAGTCAAATGTCAAACGTAAAACGTCAAACGTCAAACGTCAAACGTCAAACGTCAAATGTCAAATGTCAAATGTCAAATGTCAAATGTCAAATGTCAAATGTCAAATGTCAAATGTCAAATGTCAAAAGTCAACTGTCAAATGTCAAAAGTCAAATGTCAAAAGTCAACTGTCAAAAGTCAATGTCAATGTCAATGTCAATGTCAATGTCAATGTCAATGTCAATGTCAATGTCAATGTCAATGTCAATGTCAATGTCAATGTCAATGTCAATGTCAATGTCAATGTCAATGTCAATGTCAATGTCAATGTCAATGTCAATGTCAATGTCAATGTCAATGTCAATGTCAATGTCAATGTCAATGTCAATGTCAATGTCAATGTCAATGTCAATGTCAATGTCAATGTCAATGTCAATGTCAATGTCAATGTCAATGTCAATGTCAATGTCAATGTCAATGTCAATGTCAATGTCAATGTCAATGTCAATGTCAATGTCAATGTCAATGTCAATGTCAATGTCAATGTCAATGTCAATGTCAATGTCAATGTCAATGTCAATGTCAATGTCAATGTCAATGTCAATGTCAATGTCAATGTCAATGTCAATGTCAATGTCAATGTCAATGTCAATGTCAATGTCAATGTCAATGTCAATGTCAATGTCAATGTCAATGTCAATGTCAATGTCAATGTCAATGTCAATGTCAATGTCAATGTCAATGTCAATGTCAATGTCAATGTCAATGTCAATGTCAATGTCAATGTCAATGTCAATGTCAATGTCAATGTCAATGTCAATGTCAATGTCAATGTCAATGTCAATGTCAATGTCAATGTCAATGTCAATGTCAATGTCAATGTCAATGTCAATGTCAATGTCAATGTCAATGTCAATGTCAATGTCAATGTCAATGTCAATGTCAATGTCAATGTCAATGTCAATGTCAATGTCAATGTCAATGTCAATGTCAATGTCAATGTCAATGTCAATGTCAATGTCAATGTCAATGTCAATGTCAATGTCAATGTCAATGTCAATGTCAATTTCAATGTCAATGTCAATGTCAATGTCAATGTCAATGTCAATGTCAATGTCAATGTCAATGTCAATGTCAATGTCAATGTCAATGTCAATGTCAATGTCAATGTCAATGTCAATGTCAATGTCAATGTCAATGTCAATGTCAATGTCAATGTCAATGTCAATGTCAATGTCAATGTCAAAGTCAAAGTCAGTCAAAAGTCAAAAGTCAAGTCAAAAGTCAAAAGTCAAGTCAAAAGTCAAAAGTCAAAAGTCAAAAGTCAAAAGTGAAAAGTGAAAAGTCAAAAGTCAAAAGTCAATGTCAATGTCAATGTCAATGTCAATGTCAATATCAATGTCAATGTCAATGTCAATGTCAATGTCAATGTCAATGTCAATGTCAATGTCAAAGTCAATGTCAATGTCAATGTCAAAGTCAGTCAAAGTCATACATGATTATGTCGTTATCACGTAAATCTATCGTCCGTAAACCGACTTTACAGACAACCAATTTTTGACGTGATAACGTTTTATAAATTGATGAATGCAAAAATGAAAAATAGTAACGGTAACATTCCTGTAACGTTCCACCTAAGTTTTATCTAGATCTAGATAATATTATTAGTCAAAGTCAAGGTCAAAGTCAAAGTCAAAGTCAAAGTCAAGGTCAAGGTCAAGGTCAAGGTCAAAGTCAAAGTCAAATTCAAAGTCAAACTTCAAAGTCAAAGTCAAAGTCAAAGTCAAAGTCAAAAGTCAAAAGTCAAAAGTCAAAAGTCAAAAGTCAAAAGTCAAAAGTCAAAAGTCAAAAGTCAAAAGTCAAAAGTCAAAAGTCAAAAGTCAAAAGTCAAAAGTCAAAAGTCAAAAGTCAAAAGTCAAAAGTCAAAAGTCAAGTCAAGTCAAGTCAAAAGTCAAAAGTCAAAAGTCAAAAGTCAAAAGTCAAAAGTCAAGTCAAAAGTCAAAAGTCAAAAGTCAAAAGTCAAAAGTCAAAAGTCAAAAGTCGAAAGTCAAAAGTCAAAAGTCAAAAGTCAAAAGTCAAAAGTTAAAAGTCAAAAGTCAAAAGTCAAATGTCAAATGTCAAATGAATACGGAATACAATTTTGTTCCTTTCGGTGTCGAGACCCTTGGCCCGTGGGGTCCTAGCGCGCTCAACTTCTACAAGGAAATCTCCAAGAGACTGGTTGACGTCTCAGGAGACCGAAGAGCTGGCAGCTTCCTCGCGCAACGTATTAGCCTAGCAATACAAAGAGGAAACGCTGCCAGCATCTTGGGTACAATGCCGCAGGGGCCCGTTTTAGATTTAATTTAGTTTTTATTAAATGTTTAAGGTTTTTATTTTAAGTTAGATTATTTTATTGTTATTCTAAATTATTTTTATATTATGTTTGTATCAATTAGAAATAAATGTCAAATGTCAAATGTCAAATGTCAAATGTCAAATGTCAAATGTCAAATGTCAAATGTCAAATGTCAAATGTCAAATGTCAAATGTCAATTGTCAAATGTCAAATGTCAAATGTCAAATGTCAAATGTCAATTGTCAATTGTCAATTGTCAATTGTCAATTGTCAATTGTCAATTGTCAATTGTCAATTGTCAATTGTCAATTGTCAAATGTCAAATGTCAATGTCAATGTCAATGTCAATGTCAATGTCAATGTCAATGTCAATGTCAATGTCAATGTCAATGTCAATGTCAATGTCAATGTCAATGTCAATGTCAATGTCAATGTCAATGTCAATGTCAATGTCAATGTCAATGTCAATGTCAATGTCAATGTCAATGTCAATGTCAATGTCAATGTCAATGTCAATGTCAATGTCAATGTCAATGTCAATGTCAATGTCAATGTCAATGTCAATGTCAATGTCAATGTCAATGTCAATGTCAATGTCAATGTCAATGTCAATGTCAATGTCAATGTCAATGTCAATGTCAATGTCAATGTCAATGTCAATGTCAATGTCAATGTCAATGTCAATGTCAATGTCAATGTCAATGTCAATGTCAATGTCAATGTCAATGTCAATGTCAATGTCAATGTCAATGTCAATGTCAATGTCAATGTCAATGTCAATGTCAATGTCAATGTCAATGTCAATGTCAATGTCAATGTCAATGTCAATGTCAATGTCAATGTCAATGTCAATGTCAATGTCAATGTCAATGTCAATGTCAATGTCAATGTCAATGTCAATGTCAATGTCAATGTCAATGTCAATGTCAATGTCAATGTCAATGTCAATGTCAATGTCAATGTCAATGTCAATGTCAATGTCAATGTCAATGTCAATGTCAATGTCAATGTCAATGTCAATGTCAATGTCAATGTCAATGTCAATTTCAATGTCAATGTCAATGTCAATGTCAATGTCAATGTCAATGTCAATGTCAATGTCAATGTCAATGTCAATGTCAATGTCAATGTCAATGTCAATGTCAATGTCAATGTCAATGTCAATGTCAATGTCAATGTCAATGTCAAAGTCAGTCAAAGTCATACATGATTATGTCGTTATCACGTAAATCTATCGTCCGTAAACCGACTTTACAGACAACCAATTTTTGACGTGATAACGTTTTATAAATTGATGAATGCCAAAATGAAAAATAGTAACGGTAACATTCCTGTAACGTTCCACCTAAGTTTTATCTAGATCTAGATAATATTATCAGTCAAAGTCAAGGTCAAAGTCAAAGTCAAAGTCAAGGTCAAGGTCAAAGTCAAGGTCAAGGTCAAAGTCAAAGTCAAAGTCAAATTCAAAGTCAAACTTCAAAGTCAAAGTCAAAAGTCGAAAGTCAAAAGTCAAAAGTCAAAAGTCGAAAGTCAAAAGTCAAAAGTCAAAAGTCAAAAGTCAAAAGTCAAAAGTCAAATGTCAAATGAATACGGAATACAATTTTGTTCCTTTCGGTGTCGAGACCCTTGGCCCGTGGGGTCCTAGCGCGCTCAACTTCTACAAGGAAATCTCCAAGAGACTGGTTGACGTCTCAGGAGACCGAAGAGCTGGCAGCTTCCTCGCGCAACGTATTAGCCTAGCAATACAAAGAGGAAACGCTGCTAGCATCTTGGGTACAATGCCGCAGGGGCCCGTTTTAGATTTAATTTAGTTTTTAATAAATGTTTAAGGTTTTTATTTTTAAGTTAGATTATTTTATTGTTATTCTAAATTATTTTTATATTATGTTTGTATCAATTAGAAATAAATGTCAAATGTCAAATGTCAAATGTCAAATGTCAAATGTCAAATGTCAAATGTCAAATGTCAAATGTCAAATGTCAAATGTCAAATGTCAAATGTCAATTGTCAATTGTCAATTGTCAATTGTCAATTGTCAATTGTCAATTGTCAATTGTCAATTGTCAATTGTCAATTGTCAATTGTCAATTGTCAAATGTCAAATGTCAAATGTCAAATGTCAAATGTCAAATGTCAAATGTCAAATGTCAAATGTCAAATGTCTAATGTCTAATGTCTAATGTCTAATGTCAAATGTCAAATGTCAAATGTCAAATGTCAAATGTCAAATGTCAAATGTCAAATGTCAAATGTCAAATGTCAAATGTCAAATGTCAAATGTCAAATGTCAAATGTCAAATGTCAAATGTCAAATGTCAAATGTCAAATGTCAAATGTCAAATGTCAAATGTCAAATGTCAAATGTCAAATGTCAAATGTCAAATGTCAAATGTCAAATGTCAAAGTCAAAAGTCGAAAGTCAAAAGTCAAAAGTCAAAAGTCGAAAGTCAAAAGTCAAAAGTCAAAAGTCAAAAGTCAAAAGTCAAAAGTCAAAAGTCAAATGTCAAATGTCAAATGAATACGGAATACAATTTTGTTCCTTTCGGTGTCGAGACCCTTGGCCCGTGGGGTCCTAGCGCGCTCAACTTCTACAAGGAAATCTCCAAGAGACTGGTTGACGTCTCAGGAGACCGAAGAGCTGGCAGCTTCCTCGCGCAACGTATTAGCCTAGCAATACAAAGAGGAAACGCTGCCAGCATCTTGGGTACAATGCCGCAGGGGCCCGTTTTAGATTTAATTTAGTTTTTATTAAATGTTTGAGGTTTTTATTTTAAGTTAGATTATTTTATTGTTATTCTAAATTATTTTTATATTATGTTTGTATCAATTAGAAATAAATGTCAAATGTCAAATGTCAAATGTCAAATGTCAAATGTCAAATGTCAAATGTCAAATGTCAAATGTCAAATGTCAAATGTCAAATGTCAAATGTCAAATGTCAAATGTCAATTGTCAATTGTCAATTGTCAATTGTCAATTGTCAATTGTCAATTGTCAATTGTCAAATGTCAAATGTCAAATGTCAAATGTCAAATGTCAAATGTCAAATGTCTAATGTCTAATGTCTAATGTCTAATGTCAAATGTCAAATGTCAAATGTCAAATGTCAAATGTCAAATGTCAAATGTCAAATGTCAAATGTCAAATGTCAAATGTCAAATGTCAAATGTCAAATGTCAAATGTCAAATGTCAAATGTCAAATGTCAAATGTCAAATGTCAAATGTCAAATGTCAAATGTCAAATGTCAAATGTCAAATGTCAAATGTCAAATGTCAAATGTCAAATGTCAAATGTCAAATGTCAAATGTCAAATGTCAAATGTCAAATGTCAATTGTCAATTGTCAATTGTCAATTGTCAATTGTCAATTGTCAATTGTCAATTGTCAATTGTCAATTGTCAATTGTCAATTGTCAATTGTCAATTGTCAATTGTCAATTGTCAATTGTCAATTGTCAAATGTCAAATGTCAAATGTCAATGTCAATGTCAATGTCAATGTCAATGTCAATGTCAATGTCAATGTCAATGTCAATGTCAATGTCAATGTCAATGTCAATGTCAATGTCAATGTCAATGTCAATGTCAATGTCAATGTCAATGTCAATGTCAATGTCAATGTCAATGTCAATGTCAATGTCAATGTCAATGTCAATGTCAATGTCAATGTCAATGTCAATGTCAATGTCAATGTCAATGTCAATGTCAATGTCAATGTCAATGTCAATGTCAATGTCAATGTCAATGTCAATGTCAATGTCAATGTCAATGTCAATGTCAATGTCAATGTCAATGTCAATGTCAATGTCAATGTCAATGTCAATGTCAATGTCAATGTCAATGTCAATGTCAATGTCAATGTCAATGTCAATGTCAATGTCAATGTCAATGTCAATGTCAATGTCAATGTCAATGTCAATGTCAATGTCAATGTCAATGTCAATGTCAATGTCAATGTCAATGTCAATGTCAATGTCAATGTCAATGTCAATGTCAATGTCAATGTCAATGTCAATGTCAATGTCAATGTCAATGTCAATGTCAATGTCAATGTCAATGTCAATGTCAATGTCAATGTCAATGTCAATGTCAATGTCAATGTCAATGTCAATGTCAATGTCAATGTCAATGTCAATGTCAATGTCAATGTCAATGTCAATGTCAATGTCAATGTCAATGTCAATGTCAATGTCAATGTCAATGTCAATGTCAATGTCAATGTCAATGTCAATGTCAATGTCAATGTCAATGTCAATGTCAATGTCAAAGTCAGTCAAAGTCATACATGATTATGTCGTTATCACGTAAATCTATCGTCCGTAAACCGACTTTACAGACAACCAATTTTTGACGTGATAACGTTTTATAAATTGATGAATGCCAAAATGAAAAATAGTAACGGTAACATTCCTGTAACGTTCCACCTAAGTTTTATCTAGATCTAGATAATATTATCAGTCAAAGTCAAGGTCAAAGTCAAAGTCAAAGTCAAGGTCAAGGTCAAAGTCAAGGTCAAGGTCAAAGTCAAAGTCAAAGTCAAATTCAAAGTCAAACTTCAAAGTCAAAGTCAAAAGTCGAAAGTCAAAAGTCAAAAGTCAAAAGTCGAAAGTCAAAAGTCAAAAGTCAAAAGTCAAAAGTCAAAAGTCAAAAGTCAAATGTCAAATGAATACGGAATACAATTTTGTTCCTTTCGGTGTCGAGACCCTTGGCCCGTGGGGTCAATTTTGTTCCTTTCGGTGTCGAGACCCTTGGCCCGTGGGGTCCTAGCGCGCTCAACTTCTACAAGGAAATCTCCAAGAGACTGGTTGACGTCTCAGGAGACCGAAGAGCTGGCAGCTTCCTCGCGCAACGTATTAGCCTAGCAATACAAAGAGGAAACGCTGCTAGCATCTTGGGTACAATGCCGCAGGGGCCCGTTTTAGATTTAATTTAGTTTTTAATAAATGTTTAAGGTTTTTATTTTTAAGTTAGATTATTTTATTGTTATTCTAAATTATTTTTATATTATGTTTGTATCAATTAGAAATAAATGTCAAATGTCAAATGTCAAATGTCAAATGTCAAATGTCAAATGTCAAATGTCAAATGTCAAATGTCAAATGTCAAATGTCAAATGTCAAATGTCAATTGTCAATTGTCAATTGTCAATTGTCAATTGTCAATTGTCAATTGTCAATTGTCAATTGTCAATTGTCAATTGTCAATTGTCAATTGTCAAATGTCAAATGTCAAATGTCAAATGTCAAATGTCAAATGTCAAATGTCAAATGTCAAATGTCTAATGTCTAATGTCTAATGTCTAATGTCAAATCAAATGTCAAATGTCAAATGTCAAATGTCAAATGTCAAATGTCAAATGTCAAATGTCAAATGTCAAATGTCAAATGTCAAATGTCAAATGTCAAATGTCAAATGTCAAATGTCAAATGTCAAATGTCAAATGTCAAATGTCAAATGTCAAATGTCAAAGTCAAAAGTCGAAAGTCAAAAGTCAAAAGTCAAAAGTCGAAAGTCAAAAGTCAAAAGTCAAAAGTCAAAAGTCAAAAGTCAAAAGTCAAAAGTCAAATGTCAAATGTCAAATGAATACGGAATACAATTTTGTTCCTTTCGGTGTCGAGACCCTTGGCCCGTGGGGTCCTAGCGCGCTCAACTTCTACAAGGAAATCTCCAAGAGACTGGTTGACGTCTCAGGAGACCGAAGAGCTGGCAGCTTCCTCGCGCAACGTATTAGCCTAGCAATACAAAGAGGAAACGCTGCCAGCATCTTGGGTACAATGCCGCAGGGGCCCGTTTTAGATTTAATTTAGTTTTTATTAAATGTTTGAGGTTTTTATTTTAAGTTAGATTATTTTATTGTTATTCTAAATTATTTTTATATTATGTTTGTATCAATTAGAAATAAATGTCAAATGTCAAATGTCAAATGTCAAATGTCAAATGTCAAATGTCAAATGTCAAATGTCAAATGTCAAATGTCAAATGTCAAATGTCAAATGTCAAATGTCAAATGTCAATTGTCAATTGTCAATTGTCAATTGTCAATTGTCAATTGTCAATTGTCAATTGTCAAATGTCAAATGTCAAATGTCAAATGTCAAATGTCAAATGTCAAATGTCAAATGTCTAATGTCTAATGTCTAATGTCTAATGTCTAATGTCAAATGTCAAATGTCAAATGTCAAATGTCAAATGTCAAATGTCAAATGTCAAATGTCAAATGTCAAATGTCAAATGTCAAATGTCAAATGTCAAATGTCAAATGTCAAATGTCAAATGTCAAATGTCAAATGTCAAATGTCAAATGTCAAATGTCAAATGTCAAATGTCAAATGTCAAATGTCAAATGTCAAATGTCAAATGTCAAATGTCAAATGTCAAATGTCAAATGTCAAATGTCAAATGTCAAATGTCAAATGTCAAATGTCAAATGTCAAATGTCAAATGTCAAATGTCAAATGTCAAATGTCAAATGTCAAATGTCAAATGTCAAATGTCAAATGTCAAATGTCAATTGTCAATTGTCAAATGTCAAATGTCAAATGTCAAATGTCAAATGTCAAATGTCAAATGTCAAATGTCAAATGTCAAATGTCAAATGTCAAATGTCAAATGTCAAATGTCAAATGTCAAATGTCAATTGTCAATTGTCAATTGTCAATTGTCAAAGTCAAAGTCAAAAGTCAAGTCAAAAGTCAAAAGTCAAAAGTCAAAAGTGAAAAGTGAAAAGTCAAAAGTCAAAAGTCAAAAGTCAATGTCAATGTCAATGTCAATGTCAATGTCAATGTCAATGTCAATATCAATGTCAATGTCAATGTCAATGTCAATGTCAATGTCAATGTCAATGTCAATGTCAAAGTCAATGTCAATGTCAATGTCAAAGTCAGTCAAAGTCATACATGATTATGTCGTTATCACGTAAATCTATCGTCCGTAAACCGACTTTACAGACAACCAGTTTTTGACGTGATAACGTTTTATAAATTGATGAATGCCAAAATGAAAAATAGTGTCAATGTCAATGTCAATGTCAATGTCAATGTCAATGTCAATGTCAATGTCAATGTCAATGTCAATGTCAATGTCAATGTCAATGTCAATGTCAATGTCAATGTCAATGTCAATGTCAATGTCAATGTCAATGTCAATGTCAATGTCAATGTCAATGTCAATGTCAATGTCAATGTCAATGTCAATGTCAATGTCAATGTCAATGTCAATGTCAATGTCAATGTCAATGTCAATGTCAATGTCAATGTCAATGTCAATGTCAATGTCAATGTCAATGTCAATGTCAATGTCAATGTCAATGTCAATGTCAATGTCAATGTCAATGTCAGTCAAAAGTCAAAAGTCAAAAGTCAAAAGTCAAAAGTCAAGTCAAAAGTCAAAAGTCAAAAGTGAAAAGTGAAAAGTGAAAAGTGAAAAGTCAAAAGTCAAAAGTCAATGTCAATGTCAATGTCAATGTCAATGTCAATGTCAATGTCAATGTCAATGTCATTGTCAATGTCAAAGTCAAAGTCAAAGTCAGTCAAAAGTCAAAAGTCAAAAGTCAAAAGTCAAAAGTCAAAAGTCAAGTCAAAAGTCAAAAGTCAAAAGTCAAAAGTGAAAAGTGAAAAGTCAAAAGTCAAAAGTCAATGTCAATGTCAATGTCAATGTCAATGTCAATGTCAATGGCAAAGTCAAAGTCAAAGTCAAAGTCAAAGTCAAAGTCAAAGTCAAAGTCAAAGTCATAGTAAAAGTCAAAGTCAAAGTCGAAGTCGAAGTCAAAAGTCAAGTCAAAAGTCAAAAGTCAAAAGTCAAAAGTCAAAAGTCAAAAGTCAAAAGTCAAAAGTCGAAAGTCAAAAGTCAAAAGTCAAAAGTCAAAAGTTAAAAGTCAAAAGTCAAAAGTCAAATGTCAAATGTCAAATGAATACGGAATACAATTTTGTTCCTTTCGGTGTCGAGACCCTTGGCCCGTGGGGTCCTAGCGCGCTCAACTTCTACAAGGAAATCTCCAAGAGACTGGTTGACGTCTCAGGAGACCGAAGAGCTGGCAGCTTCCTCGCGCAACGTATTAGCCTAGCAATACAAAGAGGAAACGCTGCCAGCATCTTGGGTACAATGCCGCAGGGGCCCGTTTTAGATTTAATTTAGTTTTTATTAAATGTTTAAGGTTTTTATTTTAAGTTAGATTATTTTATTGTTATTCTAAATTATTTTTATATTATGTTTGTATCAATTAGAAATAAATGTCAAATGTCAAATGTCAAATGTCAAATGTCAAATGTCAAATGTCAAATGTCAAATGTCAAATGTCAAATGTCAAATGTCAATTGTCAAATGTCAAATGTCAAATGTCAAATGTCAAATGTCAAATGTCAATTGTCAATTGTCAATTGTCAATTGTCAATTGTCAATTGTCAATTGTCAATTGTCAATTGTCAATTGTCAATTGTCAATTGTCAATTGTCAATTGTCAATTGTCAATTGTCAATTGTCAATTGTCAAATGTCAAATGTCAAATGTCAATGTCAATGTCAATGTCAATGTCAATGTCAATGTCAATGTCAATGTCAATGTCAATGTCAATGTCAATGTCAATGTCAATGTCAATGTCAATGTCAATGTCAATGTCAATGTCAATGTCAATGTCAATGTCAATGTCAATGTCAATGTCAATGTCAATGTCAATGTCAATGTCAATGTCAATGTCAATGTCAATGTCAATGTCAATGTCAATGTCAATGTCAATGTCAATGTCAATGTCAATGTCAGTCAAAAGTCAAAAGTCAAAAGTCAAAAGTCAAAAGTCAAGTCAAAAGTCAAAAGTCAAAAGTCAAAAGTGAAAAGTGAAAAGTGAAAAGTCAAAAGTCAAAAGTCAATGTCAATGTCAATGTCAATGTCAATGTCAATGTCAATGTCAATGTCAATGTCAATGTCATTGTCAATGTCAAAGTCAAAGTCAAAGTCAGTCAAAAGTCAAAAGTCAAAAGTCAAAAGTCAAAAGTCAAAAGTCAAGTCAAAAGTCAAAAGTCAAAAGTCAAAAGTCAAAAGTGAAAAGTGAAAAGTCAAAAGTCAAAAGTCAATGTCAATGTCAATGTCAATGTCAATGTCAATGTCAATGGCAAAGTCAAAGTCAAAGTCAAAGTCAAAGTCAAAGTCAAAGTCAAAGTCAAAGTCATAGTAAAAGTCAAAGTCAAAGTCGAAGTCGAAGTCAAAAGTCAAGTCAAAAGTCAAAAGTCAAAAGTCAAAAGTCAAAAGTCAAAAGTCAAAAGTCAAAAGTCAAAAGTCAAAAGTCAAAAGTCAAAAGTCAAAAGTCAAAAGTCAAAAGTCAAAAGTCAAAAGTCAAAAGTCAAAAGTCAAAAGTCAAAAGTCAAAAGTCAAAAGTCAAAAGTCAAAAGTCAAAACTCAATGTCAATGTCAATGTCAATGTCAATGTCAATGTCAATGTCAATGTCAATGTCAATGTCAATGTCAATGTCAATGTCAATGTCAATGTCAATGTCAATGTCAATGTCAATGTCAATGTCAATGTCAATGTCAATGTCAATGTCAATGTCAATGTCAAAGTCAGTCAAAGTCATACATGATTATGTCGTTATCACGTAAATCTATCGTCCGTAAACCGACTTTACAGACAACCAATTTTTGACGTGATAACGTTTTATAAATTGATGAATGCAAAAATGAAAAATAGTAACGGTCACATTCCTGTAACGTTCCACCTAAGTTTTATCTAGATCTAGATAATATTATTAGTCAAAGTCAAGGTCAAAGTCAAAGTCAAAGTCAAAGTCAAGGTCAAGGTCAAGGTCAAGGTCAAAGTCAAAGTCAAATTCAAAGTCAAACTTCAAAGTCAAAGTCAAAGTCAAAGTCAAAAGTCAAAAGTCAAAAGTCAAAAGTCAAAAGTCAAAAGTCAAAAGTCAAAAGTCAAAAGTCAAAAGTCAAAAGTCAAAAGTCAAAAGTCAAAAGTCAAAAGTCAAAAGTCAAAAGTCAAAAGTCAAAAGTCAAAAGTCAAAAGTCAAAAGTCAAAAGTCAAAAGTCAAAAGTCAAGTCAAGTCAAGTCAAAAGTCAAAAGTCAAAAGTCAAAAGTCAAAAGTCAAAAGTCAAAAGTCAAAAGTCAAAAGTCAAAAGTCAAAAGTCAAAAGTCAAAAGTCAAAAGTCAAAAGTCAAAAGTCAAAAGTCAAAAGTCAAAAGTCAAAAGTCAAAAGTCAAAAGTCAAAAGTCAAAAGTCAAAAGTCAAAAGTCAAAAGTCAAAAGTCAAAAGTCAAAAGTCAAAAGTCAAAACTCAATGTCAATGTCAATGTCAATGTCAATGTCAATGTCAATGTCAATGTCAATGTCAATGTCAATGTCAATGTCAATGTCAATGTCAATGTCAATGTCAATGTCAATGTCAATGTCAATGTCAATGTCAATGTCAATGTCAATGTCAATGTCAATGTCAATGTCAATGTCAATGTCAATTTCAATGTCAATGTCAATGTCAATGTCAATGTCAATGTCAATGTCAATGTCAATGTCAATGTCAATGTCAATGTCAATGTCAATGTCAATGTCAATGTCAATGTCAATGTCAATGTCAATGTCAATGTCAATGTCAATGTCAATGTCAAAGTCAGTCAAAGTCATACATGATTATGTCGTTATCACGTAAATCTATCGTCCGTAAACCGACTTTACAGACAACCAATTTTTGACGTGATAACGTTTTATAAATTGATGAATGCCAAAATGAAAAATAGTAACGGTAACATTCCTGTAACGTTCCACCTAAGTTTTATCTAGATCTAGATAATATTATCAGTCAAAGTCAAGGTCAAAGTCAAAGTCAAGGTCAAGGTCAAAGTCAAGGTCAAGGTCAAAGTCAAAGTCAAAGTCAAATTCAAAGTCAAACTTCAAAGTCAAAGTCAAAAGTCGAAAGTCAAAAGTCAAAAGTCAAAAGTCGAAAGTCAAAAGTCAAAAGTCAAAAGTCAAAAGTCAAAAGTCAAATGTCAAATGAATACGGAATACAATTTTGTTCCTTTCGGTGTCGAGACCCTTGGCCCGTGGGGTCCTAGCGCGCTCAACTTCTACAAGGAAATCTCCAAGAGACTGGTTGACGTCTCAGGAGACCGAAGAGCTGGCAGCTTCCTCGCGCAACGTATTAGCCTAGCAATACAAAGAGGAAACGCTGCTAGCATCTTGGGTACAATGCCGCAGGGGCCCGTTTTAGATTTAATTTAGTTTTTATTAAATGTTTAAGGTTTTTATTTTTAAGTTAGATTATTTTATTGTTATTCTAAATTATTTTTATATTATGTTTGTATCAATTAGAAATAAATGTCAAATGTCAAATGTCAAATGTCAAATGTCAAATGTCAAATGTCAAATGTCAAATGTCAAATGTCAAATGTCAAATGTCAAATGTCAAATGTCAATTGTCAATTGTCAATTGTCAATTGTCAATTGTCAATTGTCAATTGTCAATTGTCAATTGTCAATTGTCAATTGTCAATTGTCAATTGTCAATTGTCAAATGTCAAATGTCAAATGTCAAATGTCAAATGTCAAATGTCAAATGTCAAATGTCAAATGTCTAATGTCTAATGTCTAATGTCTAATGTCAAATGTCAAATGTCAAATGTCAAATGTCAAATGTCAAATGTCAAATGTCAAATGTCAAATGTCAAATGTCAAATGTCAAATGTCAAATGTCAAATGTCAAATGTCAAATGTCAAATGTCAAATGTCAAATGTCAAATGTCAAATGTCAAAGTCAAAAGTCGAAAGTCAAAAGTCAAAAGTCAAAAGTCGAAAGTCAAAAGTCAAAAGTCAAAAGTCAAAAGTCAAAAGTCAAAAGTCAAAAGTCAAAAGTCAAATGTCAAATGTCAAATGAATACGGAATACAATTTTGTTCCTTTCGGTGTCGAGACCCTTGGCCCGTGGGGTCCTAGCGCGCTCAACTTCTACAAGGAAATCTCCAAGAGACTGGTTGACGTCTCAGGAGACCGAAGAGCTGGCAGCTTCCTCGCGCAACGTATTAGCCTAGCAATACAAAGAGGAAACGCTGCCAGCATCTTGGGTACAATGCCGCAGGGGCCCGTTTTAGATTTAATTTAGTTTTTATTAAATGTTTGAGGTTTTTATTTTAAGTTAGATTATTTTATTGTTATTCTAAATTATTTTTATATTATGTTTGTATCAATTAGAAATAAATGTCAAATGTCAAATGTCAAATGTCAAATGTCAAATGTCAAATGTCAAATGTCAAATGTCAAATGTCAAATGTCAAATGTCAAATGTCAAATGTCAATTGTCAATTGTCAATTGTCAATTGTCAATTGTCAATTGTCAATTGTCAATTGTCAAATGTCAAATGTCAAATGTCAAATGTCAAATGTCAAATGTCTAATGTCTAATGTCTAATGTCTAATGTCTAATGTCTAATGTCTAATGTCTAATGTCTAATGTCACATGTCAAATGTCAAATGTCAAATGTCAAATGTCAAATGTCAAATGTCAAATGTCAAATGTCAAATGTCAAATGTCAAATGTCAAATGTCAAATGTCAAATGTCAAATGTCAAATGTCAAATGTCAAATGTCAAATGTCAAATGTCAAATGTCAAATGTCAAATGTCAAATGTCAAATGTCAAATGTCAAATGTCAAATGTCAAATGTCAAATGTCAAATGTCAAATGTCAAATGTCAAATGTCAAATGTCAAATGTCAAATGTCAAATGTCAAATGTCAAATGTCAAATGTCAAATGTCAAATGTCAAATGTCAAATGTCAAATGTCAAATGTCAAATGTCAAATGTCAAATGTCAAATGTCAAATGTCAAATGTCAAATGTCAATTGTCAAATGTCAAATGTCAAATGTCAAATGTCAAATGTCAAATGTCAAATGTCAAATGTCAATTGTCAATTGTCAATTGTCAATTGTCAAAGTCAAAGTCAAAAGTCAAGTCAAAAGTCAAAAGTCAAAAGTCAAAAGTGAAAAGTGAAAAGTGAAAAGTCAAAAGTCAAAAGTCAATGTCAATGTCAATGTCAATGTCAATGTCAATGTCAATGTCAATATCAATGTCAATGTCAATGTCAATGTCAATGTCAATGTCAATGTCAATGTCAAAGTCAATGTCAATGTCAAAGTCAGTCAAAGTCATACATGATTATGTCGTTATCACGTAAATCTATCGTCCGTAAACCGACTTTACAGACAACCAGTTTTTGACGTGATAACGTTTTATAAATTGATGAATGCCAAAATGAAAAATAGTGTCAATGTCAATGTCAATGTCAATGTCAATGTCAATGTCAATGTCAATGTCAATGTCAATGTCAATGTCAATGTCAATGTCAATGTCAATGTCAATGTCAATGTCAATGTCAATGTCAATGTCAATGTCAATGTCAATGTCAATGTCAATGTCAATGTCAATGTCAATGTCAATGTCAATGTCAATGTCAATGTCAATGTCAATGTCAATGTCAATGTCAATGTCAATGTCAATGTCAATGTCAATGTCAATGTCAATGTCAATGTCAATGTCAATGTCAATGTCAATGTCAATGTCAATGTCAATGTCAATGTCAATGTCAATGTCAATGGCAAAGTCAAAGTCAAAGTCAAAGTCAAAGTCAAAGTCAAAGTCAAAGTCAAAGTCAAAGTCATAGTAAAAGTCAAAGTCAAAGTCGAAGTCGAAGTCAAAAGTCAAGTCAAAAGTCAAAAGTCAAAAGTCAAAAGTCAAAAGTCAAAAGTCAAAAGTCAAAAGTCAAAAGTCAAAAGTCAAAAGTCAAAAGTCAAAAGTCAAAAGTCAAAAGTCAAAAGTCAAAAGTCAAAAGTCAAAAGTCAAAAGTCAAAAGTCAAAAGTCAAAAGTCAAAAGTCAAAAGTCAAAAGTCAAAACTCAATGTCAATGTCAATGTCAATGTCAATGTCAATGTCAATGTCAATGTCAATGTCAATGTCAATGTCAATGTCAATGTCAATGTCAATGTCAATGTCAATGTCAATGTCAATGTCAATGTCAATGTCAATGTCAATGTCAATGTCAATGTCAATGTCAATGTCAATGTCAATGTCAATGTCAATGTCAATGTCAATGTCAATGTCAATGTCAATGTCAATGTCAATGTCAATGTCAATGTCAATGTCAATGTCAATGTCAATGTCAATGTCAATGTCAATGTCAGTCAAAAGTCAAAAGTCAAAAGTCAAAAGTCAAAAGTCAAGTCAAAAGTCAAAAGTCAAAAGTCAAAAGTGAAAAGTGAAAAGTGAAAAGTCAAAAGTCAAAAGTCAATGTCAATGTCAATGTCAATGTCAATGTCAATGTCAATGTCAATGTCAATGTCATTGTCAATGTCAAAGTCAAAGTCAAAGTCAGTCAAAAGTCAAAAGTCAAAAGTCAAAAGTCAAAAGTCAAAAGTCAAGTCAAAAGTCAAAAGTCAAAAGTCAAAAGTCAAAAGTGAAAAGTGAAAAGTCAAAAGTCAAAAGTCAATGTCAATGTCAATGTCAATGTCAATGTCAATGTCAATGGCAAAGTCAAAGTCAAAGTCAAAGTCAAAGTCAAAGTCAAAGTCAAAGTCAAAGTCATAGTAAAAGTCAAAGTCAAAGTCGAAGTCGAAGTCAAAAGTCAAGTCAAAAGTCAAAAGTCAAAAGTCAAAAGTCAAAAGTCAAAAGTCAAAAGTCAAAAGTCAAAAGTCAAAAGTCAAAAGTCAAAAGTCAAAAGTCAAAAGTCAAAAGTCAAAAGTCAAAAGTCAAAAGTCAAAAGTCAAAAGTCAAAAGTCAAAAGTCAAAAGTCAAAACTCAATGTCAATGTCAATGTCAATGTCAATGTCAATGTCAATGTCAATGTCAATGTCAATGTCAATGTCAATGTCAATGTCAATGTCAATGTCAATGTCAATGTCAATGTCAATGTCAATGTCAATGTCAATGTCAATGTCAATGTCAATGTCAATGTCAATGTCAATGTCAATGTCAATGTCAATGTCAATGTCAATGTCAAAGTCAGTCAAAGTCATACATGATTATGTCGTTATCACGTAAATCTATCGTCCGTAAACCGACTTTACAGACAACCAATTTTTGACGTGATAACGTTTTATAAATTGATGAATGCAAAAATGAAAAATAGTAACGGTCACATTCCTGTAACGTTCCACCTAAGTTTTATCTAGATCTAGATAATATTATTAGTCAAAGTCAAGGTCAAAGTCAAAGTCAAAGTCAAAGTCAAGGTCAAGGTCAAGGTCAAGGTCAAAGTCAAAGTCAAATTCAAAGTCAAACTTCAAAGTCAAAGTCAAAGTCAAAGTCAAAGTCAAAAGTCAAAAGTCAAAAGTCAAAAGTCAAAAGTCAAAAGTCAAAAGTCAAAAGTCAAAAGTCAAAAGTCAAAAGTCAAAAGTCAAAAGTCAAAAGTCAAAAGTCAAAAGTCAAAAGTCAAAAGTCAAAAGTCAAAAGTCAAGTCAAGTCAAGTCAAAAGTCAAAAGTCAAAAGTCAAAAGTCAAAAGTCAAAAGTCAAAAGTCAAAAGTCAAAAGTCAAAAGTCAAAAGTCAAAAGTCAAAAGTCAAAAGTCAAAAGTCAAAAGTCAAAAGTCAAAAGTCAAAAGTCAAAACTCAATGTCAATGTCAATGTCAATGTCAATGTCAATGTCAATGTCAATGTCAATGTCAATGTCAATGTCAATGTCAATGTCAATGTCAATGTCAATGTCAATGTCAATGTCAATGTCAATGTCAATGTCAATGTCAATGTCAATGTCAATGTCAATGTCAATGTCAATGTCAATGTCAATGTCAATGTCAATGTCAATTTCAATGTCAATGTCAATGTCAATGTCAATGTCAATGTCAATGTCAATGTCAATGTCAATGTCAATGTCAATGTCAATGTCAATGTCAATGTCAATGTCAATGTCAATGTCAATGTCAATGTCAATGTCAATGTCAATGTCAATGTCAAAGTCAGTCAAAGTCATACATGATTATGTCGTTATCACGTAAATCTATCGTCCGTAAACCGACTTTACAGACAACCAATTTTTGACGTGATAACGTTTTATAAATTGATGAATGCCAAAATGAAAAATAGTAACGGTAACATTCCTGTAACGTTCCACCTAAGTTTTATCTAGATCTAGATAATATTATCAGTCAAAGTCAAGGTCAAAGTCAAAGTCAAAGTCAAGGTCAAGGTCAAAGTCAAGGTCAAGGTCAAAGTCAAAGTCAAAGTCAAATTCAAAGTCAAACTTCAAAGTCAAAGTCAAAAGTCGAAAGTCAAAAGTCAAAAGTCAAAAGTCGAAAGTCAAAAGTCAAAAGTCAAAAGTCAAAAGTCAAAAGTCAAAAGTCAAATGTCAAATGAATACGGAATACAATTTTGTTCCTTTCGGTGTCGAGACCCTTGGCCCGTGGGGTCCTAGCGCGCTCAACTTCTACAAGGAAATCTCCAAGAGACTGGTTGACGTCTCAGGAGACCGAAGAGCTGGCAGCTTCCTCGCGCAACGTATTAGCCTAGCAATACAAAGAGGAAACGCTGCTAGCATCTTGGGTACAATGCCGCAGGGGCCCGTTTTAGATTTAATTTAGTTTTTAATAAATGTTTAAGGTTTTTATTTTTAAGTTAGATTATTTTATTGTTATTCTAAATTATTTTTATATTATGTTTGTATCAATTAGAAATAAATGTCAAATGTCAAATGTCAAATGTCAAATGTCAAATGTCAAATGTCAAATGTCAAATGTCAAATGTCAAATGTCAAATGTCAAATGTCAATTGTCAATTGTCAATTGTCAATTGTCAATTGTCAATTGTCAATTGTCAATTGTCAATTGTCAATTGTCAATTGTCAATTGTCAATTGTCAAATGTCAAATGTCAAATGTCAAATGTCAAATGTCAAATGTCAAATGTCAAATGTCAAATGTCTAATGTCTAATGTCTAATGTCTAATGTCAAATGTCAAATGTCAAATGTCAAATGTCAAATGTCAAATGTCAAATGTCAAATGTCAAATGTCAAATGTCAAATGTCAAATGTCAAATGTCAAATGTCAAATGTCAAATGTCAAATGTCAAATGTCAAATGTCAAATGTCAAATGTCAAATGTCAAATGTCAAATGTCAAATGTCAAATGTCAAAGTCAAAAGTCGAAAGTCAAAAGTCAAAAGTCAAAAGTCGAAAGTCAAAAGTCAAAAGTCAAAAGTCAAAAGTCAAAAGTCAAAAGTCAAAAGTCAAATGTCAAATGTCAAATGAATACGGAATACAATTTTGTTCCTTTCGGTGTCGAGACCCTTGGCCCGTGGGGTCCTAGCGCGCTCAACTTCTACAAGGAAATCTCCAAGAGACTGGTTGACGTCTCAGGAGACCGAAGAGCTGGCAGCTTCCTCGCGCAACGTATTAGCCTAGCAATACAAAGAGGAAACGCTGCCAGCATCTTGGGTACAATGCCGCAGGGGCCCGTTTTAGATTTAATTTAGTTTTTATTAAATGTTTGAGGTTTTTATTTTAAGTTAGATTATTTTATTGTTATTCTAAATTATTTTTATATTATGTTTGTATCAATTAGAAATAAATGTCAAATGTCAAATGTCAAATGTCAAATGTCAAATGTCAAATGTCAAATGTCAAATGTCAAATGTCAAATGTCAAATGTCAAATGTCAAATGTCAAATGTCAAATGTCAAATGTCAATTGTCAATTGTCAATTGTCAATTGTCAATTGTCAATTGTCAATTGTCAAATGTCAAATGTCAAATGTCAAATGTCAAATGTCAAATGTCAAATGTCTAATGTCTAATGTCTAATGTCTAATGTCAAATGTCAAATGTCAAATGTCAAATGTCAAATGTCAAATGTCAAATGTCAAATGTCAAATGTCAAATGTCAAATGTCAAATGTCAAATGTCAAATGTCAAATGTCAAATGTCAAATGTCAAATGTCAAATGTCAAATGTCAAATGTCAAATGTCAAATGTCAAATGTCAAATGTCAAATGTCAAATGTCAAATGTCAAATGTCAAATGTCAAATGTCAAATGTCAAATGTCAAATGTCAAATGTCAAATGTCAAATGTCAAATGTCAAATGTCAAATGTCAAATGTCAAATGTCAAATGTCAAATGTCAAATGTCAAATGTCAAATGTCAAATGTCAAATGTCAAATGTCAAATGTCAAATGTCAAATGTCAAATGTCAATTGTCAATTGTCAAATGTCAAATGTCAAATGTCAAATGTCAAATGTCAAATGTCAAATGTCAAATGTCAAATGTCAAATGTCAAATGTCAAATGTCAAATGTCAAATGTCAAATGTCAATTGTCAATTGTCAATTGTCAATTGTCAAAGTCAAAGTCAAAAGTCAAGTCAAAAGTCAAAAGTCAAAAGTCAAAAGTGAAAAGTGAAAAGTGAAAAGTCAAAAGTCAAAAGTCAATGTCAATGTCAATGTCAATGTCAATGTCAATGTCAATGTCAATATCAATGTCAATGTCAATGTCAATGTCAATGTCAATGTCAATGTCAATGTCAATGTCAAAGTCAATGTCAATGTCAATGTCAAAGTCAGTCAAAGTCATACATGATTATGTCGTTATCACGTAAATCTATCGTCCGTAAACCGACTTTACAGACAACCAGTTTTTGACGTGATAACGTTTTATAAATTGATGAATGCCAAAATGAAAAATAGTGTCAATGTAATGTCAATGTCAATGTCAATGTCAATGTCAATGTCAATGTCAATGTCAATGTCAATGTCAATGTCAATGTCAATGTCAATGTCAATGTCAATGTCAATGTCAATGTCAATGTCAATGTCAATGTCAATGTCAATGTCAATGTCAATGTCAATGTCAATGTCAATGTCAATGTCAATGTCAATGTCAATGTCAATGTCAATGTCAATGTCAATGTCAATGTCAATGTCAATGTCAATGTCAATGTCAGTCAAAAGTCAAAAGTCAAAAGTCAAAAGTCAAAAGTCAAGTCAAAAGTCAAAAGTCAAAAGTCAAAAGTGAAAAGTGAAAAGTGAAAAGTCAAAAGTCAAAAGTCAATGTCAATGTCAATGTCAATGTCAATGTCAATGTCAATGTCAATGTCAATGTCATTGTCAATGTCAAAGTCAAAGTCAAAGTCAGTCAAAAGTCAAAAGTCAAAAGTCAAAAGTCAAAAGTCAAAAGTCAAGTCAAAAGTCAAAAGTCAAAAGTCAAAAGTCAAAAGTGAAAAGTGAAAAGTCAAAAGTCAAAAGTCAATGTCAATGTCAATGTCAATGTCAATGTCAATGTCAATGGCAAAGTCAAAGTCAAAGTCAAAGTCAAAGTCAAAGTCAAAGTCAAAGTCAAAGTCATAGTAAAAGTCAAAGTCAAAGTCGAAGTCGAAGTCAAAAGTCAAGTCAAAAGTCAAAAGTCAAAAGTCAAAAGTCAAAAGTCAAAAGTCAAAAGTCAAAAGTCGAAAGTCAAAAGTCAAAAGTCAAAAGTCAAAAGTTAAAAGTCAAAAGTCAAAAGTCAAATGTCAAATGTCAAATGAATACGGAATACAATTTTGTTCCTTTCGGTGTCGAGACCCTTGGCCCGTGGGGTCCTAGCGCGCTCAACTTCTACAAGGAAATCTCCAAGAGACTGGTTGACGTCTCAGGAGACCGAAGAGCTGGCAGCTTCCTCGCGCAACGTATTAGCCTAGCAATACAAAGAGGAAACGCTGCCAGCATCTTGGGTACAATGCCGCAGGGGCCCGTTTTAGATTTAATTTAGTTTTTATTAAATGTTTAAGGTTTTTATTTTAAGTTAGATTATTTTATTGTTATTCTAAATTATTTTTATATTATGTTTGTATCAATTAGAAATAAATGTCAAATGTCAAATGTCAAATGTCAAATGTCAAATGTCAATTGTCAAATGTCAAATGTCAAATGTCAAATGTCAAATGTCAAATGTCAATTGTCAATTGTCAATTGTCAATTGTCAATTGTCAATTGTCAATTGTCAATTGTCAATTGTCAATTGTCAATTGTCAATTGTCAATTGTCAATTGTCAATTGTCAATTGTCAATTGTCAATTGTCAATTGTCAAATGTCAAATGTCAAATGTCAATGTCAATGTCAATGTCAATGTCAATGTCAATGTCAATGTCAATGTCAATGTCAATGTCAATGTCAATGTCAATGTCAATGTCAATGTCAATGTCAATGTCAATGTCAATGTCAATGTCAATGTCAATGTCAATGTCAATGTCAATGTCAATGTCAATGTCAATGTCAATGTCAATGTCAATGTCAATGTCAATGTCAATGTCAATGTCAATGTCAATGTCAATGTCAATGTCAATGTCAATGTCAGTCAAAAGTCAAAAGTCAAAAGTCAAAAGTCAAAAGTCAAGTCAAAAGTCAAAAGTCAAAAGTCAAAAGTGAAAAGTGAAAAGTGAAAAGTCAAAAGTCAAAAGTCAATGTCAATGTCAATGTCAATGTCAATGTCAATGTCAATGTCAATGTCAATGTCAATGTCATTGTCAATGTCAAAGTCAAAGTCAAAGTCAGTCAAAAGTCAAAAGTCAAAAGTCAAAAGTCAAAAGTCAAAAGTCAAGTCAAAAGTCAAAAGTCAAAAGTCAAAAGTCAAAAGTGAAAAGTGAAAAGTCAAAAGTCAAAAGTCAATGTCAATGTCAATGTCAATGTCAATGTCAATGTCAATGGCAAAGTCAAAGTCAAAGTCAAAGTCAAAGTCAAAGTCAAAGTCAAAGTCAAAGTCATAGTAAAAGTCAAAGTCAAAGTCGAAGTCGAAGTCAAAAGTCAAGTCAAAAGTCAAAAGTCAAAAGTCAAAAGTCAAAAGTCAAAAGTCAAAAGTCAAAAGTCAAAAGTCAAAAGTCAAAAGTCAAAAGTCAAAAGTCAAAAGTCAAAAGTCAAAAGTCAAAAGTCAAAAGTCAAAAGTCAAAAGTCAAAAGTCAAAAGTCAAAAGTCAAAAGTCAAAAGTCAAAACTCAATGTCAATGTCAATGTCAATGTCAATGTCAATGTCAATGTCAATGTCAATGTCAATGTCAATGTCAATGTCAATGTCAATGTCAATGTCAATGTCAATGTCAATGTCAATGTCAATGTCAATGTCAATGTCAATGTCAATGTCAATGTCAATGTCAATGTCAAAGTCAGTCAAAGTCATACATGATTATGTCGTTATCACGTAAATCTATCGTCCGTAAACCGACTTTACAGACAACCAATTTTTGACGTGATAACGTTTTATAAATTGATGAATGCAAAAATGAAAAATAGTAACGGTCACATTCCTGTAACGTTCCACCTAAGTTTTATCTAGATCTAGATAATATTATTAGTCAAAGTCAAGGTCAAAGTCAAAGTCAAAGTCAAAGTCAAGGTCAAGGTCAAGGTCAAGGTCAAAGTCAAAGTCAAATTCAAAGTCAAACTTCAAAGTCAAAGTCAAAGTCAAAGGTCAAAAGTCAAAAGTCAAAAGTCAAAAGTCAAAAGTCAAAAGTCAAAAGTCAAAAGTCAAAAGTCAAAAGTCAAAAGTCAAAAGTCAAAAGTCAAAAGTCAAAAGTCAAAAGTCAAAAGTCAAAAGTCAAAAGTCAAAAGTCAAAAGTCAAGTCAAGTCAAGTCAAAAGTCAAAAGTCAAAAGTCAAAAGTCAAAAGTCAAAAGTCAAAAGTCAAAAGTCAAAAGTCAAAAGTCAAAAGTCAAAAGTCAAAAGTCAAAAGTCAAAAGTCAAAAGTCAAAAGTCAAAAGTCAAAAGTCAAAAGTCAAAAGTCAAAAGTCAAAAGTCAAAAGTCAAAAGTCAAAAGTCAAAAGTCAAAAGTCAAAAGTCAAAAGTCAAAACTCAATGTCAATGTCAATGTCAATGTCAATGTCAATGTCAATGTCAATGTCAATGTCAATGTCAATGTCAATGTCAATGTCAATGTCAATGTCAATGTCAATGTCAATGTCAATGTCAATGTCAATGTCAATGTCAATGTCAATGTCAATGTCAATGTCAATGTCAATGTCAATGTCAATGTCAATGTCAATGTCAATGTCAATGTCAATGTCAATGTCAATGTCAATGTCAATGTCAATGTCAATGTCAATGTCAATGTCAATGTCAATGTCAATGTCAATGTCAATGTCAATGTCAAAGTCAGTCAAAGTCATACATGATTATGTCGTTATCACGTAAATCTATCGTCCGTAAACCGACTTTACAGACAACCAATTTTTGACGTGATAACGTTTTATAAATTGATGAATGCCAAAATGAAAAATAGTAACGGTAACATTCCTGTAACGTTCCACCTAAGTTTTATCTAGATCTAGATAATATTATCAGTCAAAGTCAAGGTCAAAGTCAAAGTCAAAGTCAAGGTCAAGGTCAAAGTCAAGGTCAAGGTCAAAGTCAAAGTCAAAGTCAAATTCAAAGTCAAACTTCAAAGTCAAAGTCAAAAGTCGAAAGTCAAAAGTCAAAAGTCAAAAGTCGAAAGTCAAAAGTCAAAAGTCAAAAGTCAAAAGTCAAAAGTCAAAAGTCAAATGTCAAATGAATACGGAATACAATTTTGTTCCTTTCGGTGTCGAGACCCTTGGCCCGTGGGGTCCTAGCGCGCTCAACTTCTACAAGGAAATCTCCAAGAGACTGGTTGACGTCTCAGGAGACCGAAGAGCTGGCAGCTTCCTCGCGCAACGTATTAGCCTAGCAATACAAAGAGGAAACGCTGCTAGCATCTTGGGTACAATGCCGCAGGGGCCCGTTTTAGATTTAATTTAGTTTTTAATAAATGTTTAAGGTTTTTATTTTTAAGTTAGATTATTTTATTGTTATTCTAAATTATTTTTATATTATGTTTGTATCAATTAGAAATAAATGTCAAATGTCAAATGTCAAATGTCAAATGTCAAATGTCAAATGTCAAATGTCAAATGTCAAATGTCAAATGTCAAATGTCAAATGTCAAATGTCAATTGTCAATTGTCAATTGTCAATTGTCAATTGTCAATTGTCAATTGTCAATTGTCAATTGTCAATTGTCAATTGTCAATTGTCAATTGTCAAATGTCAAATGTCAAATGTCAAATGTCAAATGTCAAATGTCAAATGTCAAATGTCTAATGTCTAATGTCTAATGTCTAATGTCAAATGTCAAATGTCAAATGTCAAATGTCAAATGTCAAATGTCAAATGTCAAATGTCAAATGTCAAATGTCAAATGTCAAATGTCAAATGTCAAATGTCAAATGTCAAATGTCAAATGTCAAATGTCAAATGTCAAATGTCAAATGTCAAATGTCAAATGTCAAATGTCAAATGTCAAATGTCAAATGTCAAAGTCAAAAGTCGAAAGTCAAAAGTCAAAAGTCAAAAGTCGAAAGTCAAAAGTCAAAAGTCAAAAGTCAAAAGTCAAAAGTCAAAAGTCAAAAGTCAAATGTCAAATGTCAAATGAATACGGAATACAATTTTGTTCCTTTCGGTGTCGAGACCCTTGGCCCGTGGGGTCCTAGCGCGCTCAACTTCTACAAGGAAATCTCCAAGAGACTGGTTGACGTCTCAGGAGACCGAAGAGCTGGCAGCTTCCTCGCGCAACGTATTAGCCTAGCAATACAAAGAGGAAACGCTGCCAGCATCTTGGGTACAATGCCGCAGGGGCCCGTTTTAGATTTAATTTAGTTTTTATTAAATGTTTGAGGTTTTTATTTTAAGTTAGATTATTTTATTGTTATTCTAAATTATTTTTATATTATGTTTGTATCAATTAGAAATAAATGTCAAATGTCAAATGTCAAATGTCAAATGTCAAATGTCAAATGTCAAATGTCAAATGTCAAATGTCAAATGTCAAATGTCAAATGTCAATTGTCAATTGTCAATTGTCAATTGTCAATTGTCAATTGTCAATTGTCAAATGTCAAATGTCAAATGTCAAATGTCAAATGTCAAATGTCAAATGTCTAATGTCTAATGTCTAATGTCTAATGTCAAATGTCAAATGTCAAATGTCAAATGTCAAATGTCAAATGTCAAATGTCAAATGTCAAATGTCAAATGTCAAATGTCAAATGTCAAATGTCAAATGTCAAATGTCAAATGTCAAATGTCAAATGTCAAATGTCAAATGTCAAATGTCAAATGTCAAATGTCAAATGTCAAATGTCAAATGTCAAATGTCAAATGTCAAATGTCAAATGTCAAATGTCAAATGTCAAATGTCAAATGTCAAATGTCAAATGTCAAATGTCAAATGTCAAATGTCAAATGTCAAATGTCAATTGTCAATTGTCAATTGTCAATTGTCAATTGTCAATTGTCAATTGTCAATTGTCAATTGTCAATTGTCAATTGTCAATTGTCAATTGTCAATTGTCAATTGTCAATTGTCAAATGTCAAATGTCAATGTCAATGTCAATGTCAATGTCAATGTCAATGTCAATGTCAATGTCAATGTCAATGTCAATGTCAATGTCAATGTCAATGTCAATGTCAATGTCAATGTCAATGTCAATGTCAATGTCAATGTCAATGTCAATGTCAATGTCAATGTCAATGTCAATGTCAATGTCAATGTCAATGTCAATGTCAATGTCAATGTCAATGTCAATGTCAATGTCAATGTCAATGTCAATGTCAATGTCAATGTCAATGTCAATGTCAATGTCAATGTCAATGTCAATGTCAATGTCAATGTCAATGTCAATGTCAATGTCAATGTCAATGTCAATGTCAATGTCAATGTCAATGTCAATGTCAATGTCAATGTCAATGTCAATGTCAATGTCAATGTCAATGTCAATGTCAATGTCAATGTCAATGTCAATGTCAATGTCAATGTCAATGTCAATGTCAATGTCAATGTCAATGTCAATGTCAATGTCAATGTCAATGTCAATGTCAATGTCAATGTCAATGTCAATGTCAATGTCAATGTCAATGTCAATGTCAATGTCAATGTCAATGTCAATGTCAATGTCAATGTCAATGTCAATGTCAATGTCAATGTCAATGTCAATGTCAATGTCAATGTCAATTTCAATGTCAATGTCAATGTCAATGTCAATGTCAATGTCAATGTCAATGTCAATGTCAATGTCAATGTCAATGTCAATGTCAATGTCAATGTCAATGTCAATGTCAATGTCAATGTCAATGTCAATGTCAATGTCAATGTCAATGTCAATGTCAATGTCAATGTCAATGTCAATGTCAATGTCAAAGTCAGTCAAAGTCATACATGATTATGTCGTTATCACGTAAATCTATCGTCCGTAAACCGACTTTACAGACAACCAATTTTTGACGTGATAACGTTTTATAAATTGATGAATGCCAAAATGAAAAATAGTAACGGTAACATTCCTGTAACGTTCCACCTAAGTTTTATCTAGATCTAGATAATATTATCAGTCAAAGTCAAGGTCAAAGTCAAAGTCAAAGTCAAGGTCAAGGTCAAAGTCAAGGTCAAGGTCAAAGTCAAAGTCAAAGTCAAATTCAAAGTCAAACTTCAAAGTCAAAGTCAAAAGTCGAAAGTCAAAAGTCAAAAGTCAAAAGTCGAAAGTCAAAAGTCAAAAGTCAAAAGTCAAAAGTCAAAAGTCAAAAGTCAAATGTCAAATGAATACGGAATACAATTTTGTTCCTTTCGGTGTCGAGACCCTTGGCCCGTGGGGTCCTAGCGCGCTCAACTTCTACAAGGAAATCTCCAAGAGACTGGTTGACGTCTCAGGAGACCGAAGAGCTGGCAGCTTCCTCGCGCAACGTATTAGCCTAGCAATACAAAGAGGAAACGCTGCTAGCATCTTGGGTACAATGCCGCAGGGGCCCGTTTTAGATTTAATTTAGTTTTTAATAAATGTTTAAGGTTTTTATTTTTAAGTTAGATTATTTTATTGTTATTCTAAATTATTTTTATATTATGTTTGTATCAATTAGAAATAAATGTCAAATGTCAAATGTCAAATGTCAAATGTCAAATGTCAAATGTCAAATGTCAAATGTCAAATGTCAAATGTCAAATGTCAAATGTCAAATGTCAATTGTCAATTGTCAATTGTCAATTGTCAATTGTCAATTGTCAATTGTCAATTGTCAATTGTCAATTGTCAATTGTCAATTGTCAATTGTCAAATGTCAAATGTCAAATGTCAAATGTCAAATGTCAAATGTCAAATGTCAAATGTCAAATGTCTAATGTCTAATGTCTAATGTCTAATGTCAAATGTCAAATGTCAAATGTCAAATGTCAAATGTCAAATGTCAAATGTCAAATGTCAAATGTCAAATGTCAAATGTCAAATGTCAAATGTCAAATGTCAAATGTCAAATGTCAAATGTCAAATGTCAAATGTCAAATGTCAAATGTCAAATGTCAAATGTCAAATGTCAAATGTCAAATGTCAAAGTCAAAAGTCGAAAGTCAAAAGTCAAAAGTCAAAAGTCGAAAGTCAAAAGTCAAAAGTCAAAAGTCAAAAGTCAAAAGTCAAAAGTCAAAAGTCAAATGTCAAATGTCAAATGAATACGGAATACAATTTTGTTCCTTTCGGTGTCGAGACCCTTGGCCCGTGGGGTCCTAGCGCGCTCAACTTCTACAAGGAAATCTCCAAGAGACTGGTTGACGTCTCAGGAGACCGAAGAGCTGGCAGCTTCCTCGCGCAACGTATTAGCCTAGCAATACAAAGAGGAAACGCTGCCAGCATCTTGGGTACAATGCCGCAGGGGCCCGTTTTAGATTTAATTTAGTTTTTATTAAATGTTTGAGGTTTTTATTTTAAGTTAGATTATTTTATTGTTATTCTAAATTATTTTTATATTATGTTTGTATCAATTAGAAATAAATGTCAAATGTCAAATGTCAAATGTCAAATGTCAAATGTCAAATGTCAAATGTCAAATGTCAAATGTCAAATGTCAAATGTCAAATGTCAAATGTCAAATGTCAAATGTCAAATGTCAATTGTCAATTGTCAATTGTCAATTGTCAATTGTCAATTGTCAATTGTCAATTGTCAAATGTCAAATGTCAAATGTCAAATGTCAAATGTCAAATGTCAAATGTCTAATGTCTAATGTCTAATGTCTAATGTCTAATGTCAAATGTCAAATGTCAAATGTCAAATGTCAAATGTCAAATGTCAAATGTCAAATGTCAAATGTCAAATGTCAAATGTCAAATGTCAAATGTCAAATGTCAAATGTCAAATGTCAAATGTCAAATGTCAAATGTCAAATGTCAAATGTCAAATGTCAAATGTCAAATGTCAAATGTCAAATGTCAAATGTCAAATGTCAAATGTCAAATGTCAAATGTCAAATGTCAAATGTCAAATGTCAAATGTCAAATGTCAAATGTCAAATGTCAAATGTCAAATGTCAAATGTCAAATGTCAAATGTCAAATGTCAAATGTCAAATGTCAAATGTCAAATGTCAAATGTCAAATGTCAAATGTCAAATGTCAATTGTCAATTGTCAAATGTCAAATGTCAAATGTCAAATGTCAAATGTCAAATGTCAAATGTCAAATGTCAAATGTCAAATGTCAAATGTCAAATGTCAAATGTCAAATGTCAAATGTCAATTGTCAATTGTCAATTGTCAATTGTCAAAGTCAAAGTCAAAAGTCAAGTCAAAAGTCAAAAGTCAAAAGTCAAAAGTGAAAAGTGAAAAGTGAAAAGTCAAAAGTCAAAAGTCAATGTCAATGTCAATGTCAATGTCAATGTCAATGTCAATGTCAATGTCAATGTCAATATCAATGTCAATGTCAATGTCAATGTCAATGTCAATGTCAATGTCAATGTCAATGTCAAAGTCAATGTCAATGTCAATGTCAAAGTCAGTCAAAGTCATACATGATTATGTCGTTATCACGTAAATCTATCGTCCGTAAACCGACTTTACAGACAACCAGTTTTTGACGTGATAACGTTTTATAAATTGATGAATGCCAAAATGAAAAATAGTGTCAATGTCAATGTCAATGTCAATGTCAATGTCAATGTCAATGTCAATGTCAATGTCAATGTCAATGTCAATGTCAATGTCAATGTCAATGTCAATGTCAATGTCAATGTCAATGTCAATGTCAATGTCAATGTCAATGTCAATGTCAATGTCAATGTCAATGTCAATGTCAATGTCAATGTCAATGTCAATGTCAATGTCAATGTCAATGTCAATGTCAATGTCAATGTCAATGTCAATGTCAATGTCAATGTCAATGTCAATGTCAATGTCAATGTCAATGTCAATGTCAATGTCAATGTCAATGTCAATGTCAATGTCAATGTCAATGTCAATGTCAATGTCAATGTCAATGTCAATGTCAATGTCAATGTCAGTCAAAAGTCAAAAGTCAAAAGTCAAAAGTCAAAAGTCAAGTCAAAAGTCAAAAGTCAAAAGTCAAAAGTGAAAAGTGAAAAGTGAAAAGTCAAAAGTCAAAAGTCAATGTCAATGTCAATGTCAATGTCAATGTCAATGTCAATGTCAATGTCAATGTCATTGTCAATGTCAAAGTCAAAGTCAAAGTCAGTCAAAAGTCAAAAGTCAAAAGTCAAAAGTCAAAAGTCAAAAGTCAAGTCAAAAGTCAAAAGTCAAAAGTCAAAAGTCAAAAGTGAAAAGTGAAAAGTCAAAAGTCAAAAGTCAATGTCAATGTCAATGTCAATGTCAATGTCAATGTCAATGGCAAAGTCAAAGTCAAAGTCAAAGTCAAAGTCAAAGTCAAAGTCAAAGTCAAAGTCATAGTAAAAGTCAAAGTCAAAGTCGAAGTCGAAGTCAAAAGTCAAGTCAAAAGTCAAAAGTCAAAAGTCAAAAGTCAAAAGTCAAAAGTCAAAAGTCAAAAGTCGAAAGTCAAAAGTCAAAAGTCAAAAGTCAAAAGTTAAAAGTCAAAAGTCAAAAGTCAAATGTCAAATGTCAAATGAATACGGAATACAATTTTGTTCCTTTCGGTGTCGAGACCCTTGGCCCGTGGGGTCCTAGCGCGCTCAACTTCTACAAGGAAATCTCCAAGAGACTGGTTGACGTCTCAGGAGACCGAAGAGCTGGCAGCTTCCTCGCGCAACGTATTAGCCTAGCAATACAAAGAGGAAACGCTGCCAGCATCTTGGGTACAATGCCGCAGGGGCCCGTTTTAGATTTAATTTAGTTTTTATTAAATGTTTAAGGTTTTTATTTTAAGTTAGATTATTTTATTGTTATTCTAAATTATTTTTATATTATGTTTGTATCAATTAGAAATAAATGTCAAATGTCAAATGTCAAATGTCAAATGTCAAATGTCAAATGTCAAATGTCAAATGTCAAATGTCAATTGTCAAATGTCAAATGTCAAATGTCAAATGTCAAATGTCAAATGTCAATTGTCAATTGTCAATTGTCAATTGTCAATTGTCAATTGTCAATTGTCAATTGTCAATTGTCAATTGTCAATTGTCAATTGTCAATTGTCAATTGTCAATTGTCAATTGTCAATTGTCAATTGTCAAATGTCAAATGTCAAATGTCAATGTCAATGTCAATGTCAATGTCAATGTCAATGTCAATGTCAATGTCAATGTCAATGTCAATGTCAATGTCAATGTCAATGTCAATGTCAATGTCAATGTCAATGTCAATGTCAATGTCAATGTCAATGTCAATGTCAATGTCAATGTCAATGTCAATGTCAATGTCAATGTCAATGTCAATGTCAATGTCAATGTCAATGTCAATGTCAATGTCAATGTCAATGTCAATGTCAATGTCAATGTCAATGTCAATGTCAATGTCAGTCAAAAGTCAAAAGTCAAAAGTCAAAAGTCAAAAGTCAAGTCAAAAGTCAAAAGTCAAAAGTCAAAAGTGAAAAGTGAAAAGTGAAAAGTCAAAAGTCAAAAGTCAATGTCAATGTCAATGTCAATGTCAATGTCAATGTCAATGTCAATGTCAATGTCATTGTCAATGTCAAAGTCAAAGTCAAAGTCAGTCAAAAGTCAAAAGTCAAAAGTCAAAAGTCAAAAGTCAAAAGTCAAGTCAAAAGTCAAAAGTCAAAAGTCAAAAGTCAAAAGTGAAAAGTGAAAAGTCAAAAGTCAAAAGTCAATGTCAATGTCAATGTCAATGTCAATGTCAATGTCAATGGCAAAGTCAAAGTCAAAGTCAAAGTCAAAGTCAAAGTCAAAGTCAAAGTCAAAGTCAAAGTCATAGTAAAAGTCAAAGTCAAAGTCGAAGTCGAAGTCAAAAGTCAAGTCAAAAGTCAAAAGTCAAAAGTCAAAAGTCAAAAGTCAAAAGTCAAAAGTCAAAAGTCAAAAGTCAAAAGTCAAAAGTCAAAAGTCAAAAGTCAAAAGTCAAAAGTCAAAAGTCAAAAGTCAAAAGTCAAAAGTCAAAAGTCAAAAGTCAAAAGTCAAAAGTCAAAAGTCAAAAGTCAAAACTCAATGTCAATGTCAATGTCAATGTCAATGTCAATGTCAATGTCAATGTCAATGTCAATGTCAATGTCAATGTCAATGTCAATGTCAATGTCAATGTCAATGTCAATGTCAATGTCAATGTCAATGTCAATGTCAATGTCAATGTCAATGTCAAAGTCAGTCAAAGTCATACATGATTATGTCGTTATCACGTAAATCTATCGTCCGTAAACCGACTTTACAGACAACCAATTTTTGACGTGATAACGTTTTATAAATTGATGAATGCAAAAATGAAAAATAGTAACGGTCACATTCCTGTAACGTTCCACCTAAGTTTTATCTAGATCTAGATAATATTATTAGTCAAAGTCAAGGTCAAAGTCAAAGTCAAAGTCAAAGTCAAGGTCAAGGTCAAGGTCAAGGTCAAAGTCAAAGTCAAATTCAAAGTCAAACTTCAAAGTCAAAGTCAAAGTCAAAGTCAAAAGTCAAAAGTCAAAAGTCAAAAGTCAAAAGTCAAAAGTCAAAAGTCAAAAGTCAAAAGTCAAAAGTCAAAAGTCAAAAGTCAAAAGTCAAAAGTCAAAAGTCAAAAGTCAAAAGTCAAAAGTCAAAAGTCAAAAGTCAAAAGTCAAAAGTCAAGTCAAGTCAAGTCAAAAGTCAAAAGTCAAAAGTCAAAAGTCAAAAGTCAAAAGTCAAAAGTCAAAAGTCAAAAGTCAAAAGTCAAAAGTCAAAAGTCAAAAGTCAAAAGTCAAAAGTCAAAAGTCAAAAGTCAAAAGTCAAAAGTCAAAAGTCAAAAGTCAAAAGTCAAAAGTCAAAAGTCAAAAGTCAAAAGTCAAAAGTCAAAAGTCAAAAGTCAAAAGTCAAAACTCAATGTCAATGTCAATGTCAATGTCAATGTCAATGTCAATGTCAATGTCAATGTCAATGTCAATGTCAATGTCAATGTCAATGTCAATGTCAATGTCAATGTCAATGTCAATGTCAATGTCAATGTCAATGTCAATGTCAATGTCAATGTCAATGTCAATGTCAATTTCAATGTCAATGTCAATGTCAATGTCAATGTCAATGTCAATGTCAATGTCAATGTCAATGTCAATGTCAATGTCAATGTCAATGTCAATGTCAATGTCAATGTCAATGTCAATGTCAATGTCAATGTCAAAGTCAGTCAAAGTCATACATGATTATGTCGTTATCACGTAAATCTATCGTCCGTAAACCGACTTTACAGACAACCAATTTTTGACGTGATAACGTTTTATAAATTGATGAATGCCAAAATGAAAAATAGTAACGGTAACATTCCTGTAACGTTCCACCTAAGTTTTATCTAGATCTAGATAATATTATCAGTCAAAGTCAAGGTCAAAGTCAAAGTCAAGGTCAAGGTCAAAGTCAAGGTCAAGGTCAAAGTCAAAGTCAAAGTCAAATTCAAAGTCAAACTTCAAAGTCAAAGTCAAAAGTCGAAAGTCAAAAGTCAAAAGTCAAAAGTCGAAAGTCAAAAGTCAAAAGTCAAAAGTCAAAAGTCAAAAGTCAAATGTCAAATGAATACGGAATACAATTTTGTTCCTTTCGGTGTCGAGACCCTTGGCCCGTGGGGTCCTAGCGCGCTCAACTTCTACAAGGAAATCTCCAAGAGACTGGTTGACGTCTCAGGAGACCGAAGAGCTGGCAGCTTCCTCGCGCAACGTATTAGCCTAGCAATACAAAGAGGAAACGCTGCTAGCATCTTGGGTACAATGCCGCAGGGGCCCGTTTTACGTTTTAGATTTAATTTAGTTTTTATTAAATGTTTAAGGTTTTTATTTTTAAGTTAGATTATTTTATTGTTATTCTAAATTATTTTTATATTATGTTTGTATCAATTAGAAATAAATGTCAAATGTCAAATGTCAAATGTCAAATGTCAAATGTCAAATGTCAAATGTCAAATGTCAAATGTCAAATGTCAAATGTCAAATGTCAAATGTCAATTGTCAATTGTCAATTGTCAATTGTCAATTGTCAATTGTCAATTGTCAATTGTCAATTGTCAATTGTCAATTGTCAATTGTCAATTGTCAATTGTCAAATGTCAAATGTCAAATGTCAAATGTCAAATGTCAAATGTCAAATGTCAAATGTCAAATGTCTAATGTCTAATGTCTAATGTCTAATGTCAAATGTCAAATGTCAAATGTCAAATGTCAAATGTCAAATGTCAAATGTCAAATGTCAAATGTCAAATGTCAAATGTCAAATGTCAAATGTCAAATGTCAAATGTCAAATGTCAAATGTCAAATGTCAAATGTCAAATGTCAAATGTCAAAGTCAAAAGTCGAAAGTCAAAAGTCAAAAGTCAAAAGTCGAAAGTCAAAAGTCAAAAGTCAAAAGTCAAAAGTCAAAAGTCAAAAGTCAAAAGTCAAAAGTCAAAAGTCAAATGTCAAATGTCAAATGAATACGGAATACAATTTTGTTCCTTTCGGTGTCGAGACCCTTGGCCCGTGGGGTCCTAGCGCGCTCAACTTCTACAAGGAAATCTCCAAGAGACTGGTTGACGTCTCAGGAGACCGAAGAGCTGGCAGCTTCCTCGCGCAACGTATTAGCCTAGCAATACAAAGAGGAAACGCTGCCAGCATCTTGGGTACAATGCCGCAGGGGCCCGTTTTAGATTTAATTTAGTTTTTATTAAATGTTTGAGGTTTTTATTTTAAGTTAGATTATTTTATTGTTATTCTAAATTATTTTTATATTATGTTTGTATCAATTAGAAATAAATGTCAAATGTCAAATGTCAAATGTCAAATGTCAAATGTCAAATGTCAAATGTCAAATGTCAAATGTCAAATGTCAAATGTCAAATGTCAAATGTCAATTGTCAATTGTCAATTGTCAATTGTCAATTGTCAATTGTCAATTGTCAATTGTCAAATGTCAAATGTCAAATGTCAAATGTCAAATGTCAAATGTCTAATGTCTAATGTCTAATGTCTAATGTCTAATGTCTAATGTCTAATGTCTAATGTCTAATGTCACATGTCAAATGTCAAATGTCAAATGTCAAATGTCAAATGTCAAATGTCAAATGTCAAATGTCAAATGTCAAATGTCAAATGTCAAATGTCAAATGTCAAATGTCAAATGTCAAATGTCAAATGTCAAATGTCAAATGTCAAATGTCAAATGTCAAATGTCAAATGTCAAATGTCAAATGTCAAATGTCAAATGTCAAATGTCAAATGTCAAATGTCAAATGTCAAATGTCAAATGTCAAATGTCAAATGTCAAATGTCAAATGTCAAATGTCAAATGTCAAATGTCAAATGTCAAATGTCAAATGTCAAATGTCAAATGTCAAATGTCAAATGTCAAATGTCAAATGTCAAATGTCAAATGTCAAATGTCAAATGTCAAATGTCAAATGTCAATTGTCAAATGTCAAATGTCAAATGTCAAATGTCAAATGTCAAATGTCAAATGTCAAATGTCAATTGTCAATTGTCAATTGTCAATTGTCAAAGTCAAAGTCAAAAGTCAAGTCAAAAGTCAAAAGTCAAAAGTCAAAAGTGAAAAGTGAAAAGTGAAAAGTCAAAAGTCAAAAGTCAATGTCAATGTCAATGTCAATGTCAATGTCAATGTCAATGTCAATATCAATGTCAATGTCAATGTCAATGTCAATGTCAATGTCAATGTCAATGTCAAAGTCAATGTCAATGTCAAAGTCAGTCAAAGTCATACATGATTATGTCGTTATCACGTAAATCTATCGTCCGTAAACCGACTTTACAGACAACCAGTTTTTGACGTGATAACGTTTTATAAATTGATGAATGCCAAAATGAAAAATAGTGTCAATGTCAATGTCAATGTCAATGTCAATGTCAATGTCAATGTCAATGTCAATGTCAATGTCAATGTCAATGTCAATGTCAATGTCAATGTCAATGTCAATGTCAATGTCAATGTCAATGTCAATGTCAATGTCAATGTCAATGTCAATGTCAATGTCAATGTCAATGTCAATGTCAATGTCAATGTCAATGTCAATGTCAATGTCAATGTCAATGTCAATGTCAATGTCAATGTCAATGTCAATGTCAATGTCAATGTCAATGTCAATGTCAATGTCAATGTCAATGTCAATGTCAATGTCAATGTCAATGTCAATGTCAATGTCAATGTCAATGTCAATGTCAATGTCAATGTCAATGTCAATGTCAATGTCAATGTCAATGGCAAAGTCAAAGTCAAAGTCAAAGTCAAAGTCAAAGTCAAAGTCAAAGTCAAAGTCAAAGTCATAGTAAAAGTCAAAGTCAAAGTCGAAGTCGAAGTCAAAAGTCAAGTCAAAAGTCAAAAGTCAAAAGTCAAAAGTCAAAAGTCAAAAGTCAAAAGTCAAAAGTCAAAAGTCAAAAGTCAAAAGTCAAAAGTCAAAAGTCAAAAGTCAAAAGTCAAAAGTCAAAAGTCAAAAGTCAAAAGTCAAAAGTCAAAAGTCAAAAGTCAAAAGTCAAAAGTCAAAAGTCAAAACTCAATGTCAATGTCAATGTCAATGTCAATGTCAATGTCAATGTCAATGTCAATGTCAATGTCAATGTCAATGTCAATGTCAATGTCAATGTCAATGTCAATGTCAATGTCAATGTCAATGTCAATGTCAATGTCAATGTCAATGTCAATGTCAATGTCAATGTCAATGTCAATGTCAATGTCAATGTCAATGTCAATGTCAATGTCAATGTCAATGTCAATGTCAATGTCAATGTCAATGTCAATGTCAATGTCAATGTCAATGTCAATGTCAATGTCAATGTCAGTCAAAAGTCAAAAGTCAAAAGTCAAAAGTCAAAAGTCAAGTCAAAAGTCAAAAGTCAAAAGTCAAAAGTGAAAAGTGAAAAGTGAAAAGTCAAAAGTCAAAAGTCAATGTCAATGTCAATGTCAATGTCAATGTCAATGTCAATGTCAATGTCAATGTCATTGTCAATGTCAAAGTCAAAGTCAAAGTCAGTCAAAAGTCAAAAGTCAAAAGTCAAAAGTCAAAAGTCAAAAGTCAAGTCAAAAGTCAAAAGTCAAAAGTCAAAAGTCAAAAGTGAAAAGTGAAAAGTCAAAAGTCAAAAGTCAATGTCAATGTCAATGTCAATGTCAATGTCAATGTCAATGGCAAAGTCAAAGTCAAAGTCAAAGTCAAAGTCAAAGTCAAAGTCAAAGTCAAAGTCATAGTAAAAGTCAAAGTCAAAGTCGAAGTCGAAGTCAAAAGTCAAGTCAAAAGTCAAAAGTCAAAAGTCAAAAGTCAAAAGTCAAAAGTCAAAAGTCAAAAGTCAAAAGTCAAAAGTCAAAAGTCAAAAGTCAAAAGTCAAAAGTCAAAAGTCAAAAGTCAAAAGTCAAAAGTCAAAAGTCAAAAGTCAAAAGTCAAAAGTCAAAAGTCAAAACTCAATGTCAATGTCAATGTCAATGTCAATGTCAATGTCAATGTCAATGTCAATGTCAATGTCAATGTCAATGTCAATGTCAATGTCAATGTCAATGTCAATGTCAATGTCAATGTCAATGTCAATGTCAATGTCAATGTCAATGTCAATGTCAATGTCAATGTCAATGTCAATGTCAATGTCAATGTCAATGTCAATGTCAAAGTCAGTCAAAGTCATACATGATTATGTCGTTATCACGTAAATCTATCGTCCGTAAACCGACTTTACAGACAACCAATTTTTGACGTGATAACGTTTTATAAATTGATGAATGCAAAAATGAAAAATAGTAACGGTCACATTCCTGTAACGTTCCACCTAAGTTTTATCTAGATCTAGATAATATTATTAGTCAAAGTCAAGGTCAAAGTCAAAGTCAAAGTCAAAGTCAAGGTCAAGGTCAAGGTCAAGGTCAAAGTCAAAGTCAAATTCAAAGTCAAACTTCAAAGTCAAAGTCAAAGTCAAAGTCAAAGTCAAAAGTCAAAAGTCAAAAGTCAAAAGTCAAAAGTCAAAAGTCAAAAGTCAAAAGTCAAAAGTCAAAAGTCAAAAGTCAAAAGTCAAAAGTCAAAAGTCAAAAGTCAAAAGTCAAAAGTCAAAAGTCAAAAGTCAAAAGTCAAGTCAAGTCAAGTCAAAAGTCAAAAGTCAAAAGTCAAAAGTCAAAAGTCAAAAGTCAAAAGTCAAAAGTCAAAAGTCAAAAGTCAAAAGTCAAAAGTCAAAAGTCAAAAGTCAAAAGTCAAAAGTCAAAAGTCAAAAGTCAAAAGTCAAAACTCAATGTCAATGTCAATGTCAATGTCAATGTCAATGTCAATGTCAATGTCAATGTCAATGTCAATGTCAATGTCAATGTCAATGTCAATGTCAATGTCAATGTCAATGTCAATGTCAATGTCAATGTCAATGTCAATGTCAATGTCAATGTCAATGTCAATGTCAATGTCAATGTCAATGTCAATGTCAATGTCAATGTCAATGTCAATGTCAATTTCAATGTCAATGTCAATGTCAATGTCAATGTCAATGTCAATGTCAATGTCAATGTCAATGTCAATGTCAATGTCAATGTCAATGTCAATGTCAATGTCAATGTCAATGTCAATGTCAATGTCAATGTCAATGTCAATGTCAATGTCAAAGTCAGTCAAAGTCATACATGATTATGTCGTTATCACGTAAATCTATCGTCCGTAAACCGACTTTACAGACAACCAATTTTTGACGTGATAACGTTTTATAAATTGATGAATGCCAAAATGAAAAATAGTAACGGTAACATTCCTGTAACGTTCCACCTAAGTTTTATCTAGATCTAGATAATATTATCAGTCAAAGTCAAGGTCAAAGTCAAAGTCAAAGTCAAGGTCAAGGTCAAAGTCAAGGTCAAGGTCAAAGTCAAAGTCAAATTCAAAGTCAAACTTCAAAGTCAAAGTCAAAAGTCGAAAGTCAAAAGTCAAAAGTCAAAAGTCGAAAGTCAAAAGTCAAAAGTCAAAAGTCAAAAGTCAAAAGTCAAAAGTCAAATGTCAAATGAATACGGAATACAATTTTGTTCCTTTCGGTGTCGAGACCCTTGGCCCGTGGGGTCCTAGCGCGCTCAACTTCTACAAGGAAATCTCCAAGAGACTGGTTGACGTCTCAGGAGACCGAAGAGCTGGCAGCTTCCTCGCGCAACGTATTAGCCTAGCAATACAAAGAGGAAACGCTGCTAGCATCTTGGGTACAATGCCGCAGGGGCCCGTTTTAGATTTAATTTAGTTTTTAATAAATGTTTAAGGTTTTTATTTTTAAGTTAGATTATTTTATTGTTATTCTAAATTATTTTTATATTATGTTTGTATCAATTAGAAATAAATGTCAAATGTCAAATGTCAAATGTCAAATGTCAAATGTCAAATGTCAAATGTCAAATGTCAAATGTCAAATGTCAAATGTCAAATGTCAAATGTCAAATGTCAATTGTCAATTGTCAATTGTCAATTGTCAATTGTCAATTGTCAATTGTCAATTGTCAATTGTCAATTGTCAATTGTCAAATGTCAAATGTCAAATGTCAAATGTCAAATGTCAAATGTCAAATGTCAAATGTCAAATGTCTAATGTCTAATGTCTAATGTCTAATGTCAAATGTCAAATGTCAAATGTCAAATGTCAAATGTCAAATGTCAAATGTCAAATGTCAAATGTCAAATGTCAAATGTCAAATGTCAAATGTCAAATGTCAAATGTCAAATGTCAAATGTCAAATGTCAAATGTCAAATGTCAAATGTCAAATGTCAAATGTCAAATGTCAAATGTCAAATGTCAAATGTCAAAGTCAAAAGTCGAAAGTCAAAAGTCAAAAGTCAAAAGTCGAAAGTCAAAAGTCAAAAGTCAAAAGTCAAAAGTCAAAAGTCAAAAGTCAAAAGTCAAATGTCAAATGTCAAATGAATACGGAATACAATTTTGTTCCTTTCGGTGTCGAGACCCTTGGCCCGTGGGGTCCTAGCGCGCTCAACTTCTACAAGGAAATCTCCAAGAGACTGGTTGACGTCTCAGGAGACCGAAGAGCTGGCAGCTTCCTCGCGCAACGTATTAGCCTAGCAATACAAAGAGGAAACGCTGCCAGCATCTTGGGTACAATGCCGCAGGGGCCCGTTTTAGATTTAATTTAGTTTTTATTAAATGTTTGAGGTTTTTATTTTAAGTTAGATTATTTTATTGTTATTCTAAATTATTTTTATATTATGTTTGTATCAATTAGAAATAAATGTCAAATGTCAAATGTCAAATGTCAAATGTCAAATGTCAAATGTCAAATGTCAAATGTCAAATGTCAAATGTCAAATGTCAAATGTCAAATGTCAAATGTCAAATGTCAAATGTCAATTGTCAATTGTCAATTGTCAATTGTCAATTGTCAATTGTCAATTGTCAAATGTCAAATGTCAAATGTCAAATGTCAAATGTCAAATGTCAAATGTCTAATGTCTAATGTCTAATGTCTAATGTCAAATGTCAAATGTCAAATGTCAAATGTCAAATGTCAAATGTCAAATGTCAAATGTCAAATGTCAAATGTCAAATGTCAAATGTCAAATGTCAAATGTCAAATGTCAAATGTCAAATGTCAAATGTCAAATGTCAAATGTCAAATGTCAAATGTCAAATGTCAAATGTCAAATGTCAAATGTCAAATGTCAAATGTCAAATGTCAAATGTCAAATGTCAAATGTCAAATGTCAAATGTCAAATGTCAAATGTCAAATGTCAAATGTCAAATGTCAAATGTCAAATGTCAAATGTCAAATGTCAAATGTCAAATGTCAAATGTCAAATGTCAAATGTCAAATGTCAAATGTCAAATGTCAAATGTCAAATGTCAAATGTCAAATGTCAAATGTCAAATGTCAATTGTCAATTGTCAAATGTCAAATGTCAAATGTCAAATGTCAAATGTCAAATGTCAAATGTCAAATGTCAAATGTCAAATGTCAAATGTCAAATGTCAAATGTCAATTGTCAATTGTCAATTGTCAATTGTCAAAGTCAAAGTCAAAAGTCAAGTCAAAAGTCAAAAGTCAAAAGTCAAAAGTGAAAAGTGAAAAGTGAAAAGTCAAAAGTCAAAAGTCAATGTCAATGTCAATGTCAATGTCAATGTCAATGTCAATGTCAATATCAATGTCAATGTCAATGTCAATGTCAATGTCAATGTCAATGTCAATGTCAATGTCAAAGTCAATGTCAATGTCAATGTCAAAGTCAGTCAAAGTCATACATGATTATGTCGTTATCACGTAAATCTATCGTCCGTAAACCGACTTTACAGACAACCAGTTTTTGACGTGATAACGTTTTATAAATTGATGAATGCCAAAATGAAAAATAGTGTCAATGTCAATGTCAATGTCAATGTCAATGTCAATGTCAATGTCAATGTCAATGTCAATGTCAATGTCAATGTCAATGTCAATGTCAATGTCAATGTCAATGTCAATGTCAATGTCAATGTCAATGTCAATGTCAATGTCAATGTCAATGTCAATGTCAATGTCAATGTCAATGTCAATGTCAATGTCAATGTCAATGTCAATGTCAATGTCAATGTCAATGTCAATGTCAATGTCAATGTCAATGTCAATGTCAATGTCAATGTCAATGTCAATGTCAATGTCAATGTCAATGTCAATGTCAATGTCAATGTCAATGTCAATGTCAATGTCAATGTCAATGTCAATGTCAATGTCAATGTCAATGTCAGTCAAAAGTCAAAAGTCAAAAGTCAAAAGTCAAAAGTCAAGTCAAAAGTCAAAAGTCAAAAGTCAAAAGTGAAAAGTGAAAAGTGAAAAGTCAAAAGTCAAAAGTCAATGTCAATGTCAATGTCAATGTCAATGTCAATGTCAATGTCAATGTCAATGTCAATGTCATTGTCAATGTCAAAGTCAAAGTCAAAGTCAGTCAAAAGTCAAAAGTCAAAAGTCAAAAGTCAAAAGTCAAAAGTCAAGTCAAAAGTCAAAAGTCAAAAGTCAAAAGTCAAAAGTGAAAAGTGAAAAGTCAAAAGTCAAAAGTCAATGTCAATGTCAATGTCAATGTCAATGTCAATGTCAATGGCAAAGTCAAAGTCAAAGTCAAAGTCAAAGTCAAAGTCAAAGTCAAAGTCAAAGTCATAGTAAAAGTCAAAGTCAAAGTCGAAGTCGAAGTCAAAAGTCAAGTCAAAAGTCAAAAGTCAAAAGTCAAAAGTCAAAAGTCAAAAGTCAAAAGTCAAAAGTCGAAAGTCAAAAGTCAAAAGTCAAAAGTCAAAAGTTAAAAGTCAAAAGTCAAAAGTCAAATGTCAAATGTCAAATGAATACGGAATACAATTTTGTTCCTTTCGGTGTCGAGACCCTTGGCCCGTGGGGTCCTAGCGCGCTCAACTTCTACAAGGAAATCTCCAAGAGACTGGTTGACGTCTCAGGAGACCGAAGAGCTGGCAGCTTCCTCGCGCAACGTATTAGCCTAGCAATACAAAGAGGAAACGCTGCCAGCATCTTGGGTACAATGCCGCAGGGGCCCGTTTTAGATTTAATTTAGTTTTTATTAAATGTTTAAGGTTTTTATTTTAAGTTAGATTATTTTATTGTTATTCTAAATTATTTTTATATTATGTTTGTATCAATTAGAAATAAATGTCAAATGTCAAATGTCAAATGTCAAATGTCAAATGTCAAATGTCAAATGTCAAATGTCAAATGTCAATTGTCAAATGTCAAATGTCAAATGTCAAATGTCAAATGTCAAATGTCAAATGTCAATTGTCAATTGTCAATTGTCAATTGTCAATTGTCAATTGTCAATTGTCAATTGTCAATTGTCAATTGTCAATTGTCAATTGTCAATTGTCAATTGTCAATTGTCAATTGTCAATTGTCAATTGTCAATTGTCAAATGTCAAATGTCAAATGTCAATGTCAATGTCAATGTCAATGTCAATGTCAATGTCAATGTCAATGTCAATGTCAATGTCAATGTCAATGTCAATGTCAATGTCAATGTCAATGTCAATGTCAATGTCAATGTCAATGTCAATGTCAATGTCAATGTCAATGTCAATGTCAATGTCAATGTCAATGTCAATGTCAATGTCAATGTCAATGTCAATGTCAATGTCAATGTCAATGTCAATGTCAATGTCAATGTCAATGTCAATGTCAATGTCAGTCAAAAGTCAAAAGTCAAAAGTCAAAAGTCAAAAGTCAAGTCAAAAGTCAAAAGTCAAAAGTCAAAAGTGAAAAGTGAAAAGTGAAAAGTCAAAAGTCAAAAGTCAATGTCAATGTCAATGTCAATGTCAATGTCAATGTCAATGTCAATGTCAATGTCAATGTCATTGTCAATGTCAAAGTCAAAGTCAAAGTCAGTCAAAAGTCAAAAGTCAAAAGTCAAAAGTCAAAAGTCAAAAGTCAAGTCAAAAGTCAAAAGTCAAAAGTCAAAAGTCAAAAGTGAAAAGTGAAAAGTCAAAAGTCAAAAGTCAATGTCAATGTCAATGTCAATGTCAATGTCAATGTCAATGGCAAAGTCAAAGTCAAAGTCAAAGTCAAAGTCAAAGTCAAAGTCAAAGTCAAAGTCATAGTAAAAGTCAAAGTCAAAGTCGAAGTCGAAGTCAAAAGTCAAGTCAAAAGTCAAAAGTCAAAAGTCAAAAGTCAAAAGTCAAAAGTCAAAAGTCAAAAGTCAAAAGTCAAAAGTCAAAAGTCAAAAGTCAAAAGTCAAAAGTCAAAAGTCAAAAGTCAAAAGTCAAAAGTCAAAAGTCAAAAGTCAAAAGTCAAAAGTCAAAAGTCAAAAGTCAAAAGTCAAAAGTCAAAACTCAATGTCAATGTCAATGTCAATGTCAATGTCAATGTCAATGTCAATGTCAATGTCAATGTCAATGTCAATGTCAATGTCAATGTCAATGTCAATGTCAATGTCAATGTCAATGTCAATGTCAATGTCAATGTCAATGTCAATGTCAATGTCAATGTCAATGTCAAAGTCAGTCAAAGTCATACATGATTATGTCGTTATCACGTAAATCTATCGTCCGTAAACCGACTTTACAGACAACCAATTTTTGACGTGATAACGTTTTATAAATTGATGAATGCAAAAATGAAAAATAGTAACGGTCACATTCCTGTAACGTTCCACCTAAGTTTTATCTAGATCTAGATAATATTATTAGTCAAAGTCAAGGTCAAAGTCAAAGTCAAAGTCAAAGTCAAGGTCAAGGTCAAGGTCAAGGTCAAAGTCAAAGTCAAATTCAAAGTCAAACTTCAAAGTCAAAGTCAAAGTCAAAGGTCAAAAGTCAAAAGTCAAAAGTCAAAAGTCAAAAGTCAAAAGTCAAAAGTCAAAAGTCAAAAGTCAAAAGTCAAAAGTCAAAAGTCAAAAGTCAAAAGTCAAAAGTCAAAAGTCAAAAGTCAAAAGTCAAAAGTCAAAAGTCAAAAGTCAAGTCAAGTCAAGTCAAAAGTCAAAAGTCAAAAGTCAAAAGTCAAAAGTCAAAAGTCAAAAGTCAAAAGTCAAAAGTCAAAAGTCAAAAGTCAAAAGTCAAAAGTCAAAAGTCAAAAGTCAAAAGTCAAAAGTCAAAAGTCAAAAGTCAAAAGTCAAAAGTCAAAAGTCAAAAGTCAAAAGTCAAAAGTCAAAAGTCAAAAGTCAAAAGTCAAAAGTCAAAACTCAATGTCAATGTCAATGTCAATGTCAATGTCAATGTCAATGTCAATGTCAATGTCAATGTCAATGTCAATGTCAATGTCAATGTCAATGTCAATGTCAATGTCAATGTCAATGTCAATGTCAATGTCAATGTCAATGTCAATGTCAATGTCAATGTCAATTTCAATGTCAATGTCAATGTCAATGTCAATGTCAATGTCAATGTCAATGTCAATGTCAATGTCAATGTCAATGTCAATGTCAATGTCAATGTCAATGTCAATGTCAATGTCAATGTCAATGTCAAAGTCAGTCAAAGTCATACATGATTATGTCGTTATCACGTAAATCTATCGTCCGTAAACCGACTTTACAGACAACCAATTTTTGACGTGATAACGTTTTATAAATTGATGAATGCCAAAATGAAAAATAGTAACGGTAACATTCCTGTAACGTTCCACCTAAGTTTTATCTAGATCTAGATAATATTATCAGTCAAAGTCAAGGTCAAAGTCAAAGTCAAGGTCAAGGTCAAAGTCAAGGTCAAGGTCAAAGTCAAAGTCAAAGTCAAATTCAAAGTCAAACTTCAAAGTCAAAGTCAAAAGTCGAAAGTCAAAAGTCAAAAGTCAAAAGTCGAAAGTCAAAAGTCAAAAGTCAAAAGTCAAAAGTCAAAAGTCAAAAGTCAAATGTCAAATGAATACGGAATACAATTTTGTTCCTTTCGGTGTCGAGACCCTTGGCCCGTGGGGTCCTAGCGCGCTCAACTTCTACAAGGAAATCTCCAAGAGACTGGTTGACGTCTCAGGAGACCGAAGAGCTGGCAGCTTCCTCGCGCAACGTATTAGCCTAGCAATACAAAGAGGAAACGCTGCTAGCATCTTGGGTACAATGCCGCAGGGGCCCGTTTTAGATTTAATTTAGTTTTTATTAAATGTTTAAGGTTTTTATTTTTAAGTTAGATTATTTTATTGTTATTCTAAATTATTTTTATATTATGTTTGTATCAATTAGAAATAAATGTCAAATGTCAAATGTCAAATGTCAAATGTCAAATGTCAAATGTCAAATGTCAAATGTCAAATGTCAAATGTCAAATGTCAAATGTCAAATGTCAATTGTCAATTGTCAATTGTCAATTGTCAATTGTCAATTGTCAATTGTCAATTGTCAATTGTCAATTGTCAATTGTCAATTGTCAATTGTCAATTGTCAAATGTCAAATGTCAAATGTCAAATGTCAAATGTCAAATGTCAAATGTCAAATGTCAAATGTCTAATGTCTAATGTCTAATGTCTAATGTCAAATGTCAAATGTCAAATGTCAAATGTCAAATGTCAAATGTCAAATGTCAAATGTCAAATGTCAAATGTCAAATGTCAAATGTCAAATGTCAAATGTCAAATGTCAAATGTCAAATGTCAAATGTCAAATGTCAAATGTCAAAGTCAAAAGTCGAAAGTCAAAAGTCAAAAGTCAAAAGTCGAAAGTCAAAAGTCAAAAGTCAAAAGTCAAAAGTCAAAAGTCAAAAGTCAAAAGTCAAAAGTCAAAAGTCAAATGTCAAATGTCAAATGAATACGGAATACAATTTTGTTCCTTTCGGTGTCGAGACCCTTGGCCCGTGGGGTCCTAGCGCGCTCAACTTCTACAAGGAAATCTCCAAGAGACTGGTTGACGTCTCAGGAGACCGAAGAGCTGGCAGCTTCCTCGCGCAACGTATTAGCCTAGCAATACAAAGAGGAAACGCTGCCAGCATCTTGGGTACAATGCCGCAGGGGCCCGTTTTAGATTTAATTTAGTTTTTATTAAATGTTTGAGGTTTTTATTTTAAGTTAGATTATTTTATTGTTATTCTAAATTATTTTTATATTATGTTTGTATCAATTAGAAATAAATGTCAAATGTCAAATGTCAAATGTCAAATGTCAAATGTCAAATGTCAAATGTCAAATGTCAAATGTCAAATGTCAAATGTCAAATGTCAAATGTCAAATGTCAATTGTCAATTGTCAATTGTCAATTGTCAATTGTCAATTGTCAATTGTCAATTGTCAAATGTCAAATGTCAAATGTCAAATGTCAAATGTCAAATGTCTAATGTCTAATGTCTAATGTCTAATGTCTAATGTCTAATGTCTAATGTCTAATGTCTAATGTCACATGTCAAATGTCAAATGTCAAATGTCAAATGTCAAATGTCAAATGTCAAATGTCAAATGTCAAATGTCAAATGTCAAATGTCAAATGTCAAATGTCAAATGTCAAATGTCAAATGTCAAATGTCAAATGTCAAATGTCAAATGTCAAATGTCAAATGTCAAATGTCAAATGTCAAATGTCAAATGTCAAATGTCAAATGTCAAATGTCAAATGTCAAATGTCAAATGTCAAATGTCAAATGTCAAATGTCAAATGTCAAATGTCAAATGTCAAATGTCAAATGTCAAATGTCAAATGTCAAATGTCAAATGTCAAATGTCAAATGTCAAATGTCAAATGTCAAATGTCAAATGTCAAATGTCAAATGTCAAATGTCAAATGTCAATTGTCAAATGTCAAATGTCAAAAGTCAAATGTCAAATGTCAAATGTCAAATGTCAAATGTCAATTGTCAATTGTCAATTGTCAATTGTCAAAGTCAAAGTCAAAAGTCAAGTCAAAAGTCAAAAGTCAAAAGTCAAAAGTGAAAAGTGAAAAGTGAAAAGTCAAAAGTCAAAAGTCAATGTCAATGTCAATGTCAATGTCAATGTCAATGTCAATGTCAATGTCAATATCAATGTCAATGTCAATGTCAATGTCAATGTCAATGTCAATGTCAATGTCAAAGTCAATGTCAATGTCAAAGTCAGTCAAAGTCATACATGATTATGTCGTTATCACGTAAATCTATCGTCCGTAAACCGACTTTACAGACAACCAGTTTTTGACGTGATAACGTTTTATAAATTGATGAATGCCAAAATGAAAAATAGTGTCAATGTCAATGTCAATGTCAATGTCAATGTCAATGTCAATGTCAATGTCAATGTCAATGTCAATGTCAATGTCAATGTCAATGTCAATGTCAATGTCAATGTCAATGTCAATGTCAATGTCAATGTCAATGTCAATGTCAATGTCAATGTCAATGTCAATGTCAATGTCAATGTCAATGTCAATGTCAATGTCAATGTCAATGTCAATGTCAATGTCAATGTCAATGTCAATGTCAATGTCAATGTCAATGTCAATGTCAATGTCAATGTCAATGTCAATGTCAATGTCAATGTCAATGTCAATGTCAATGTCAATGTCAATGTCAATGTCAATGTCAATGTCAATGTCAATGTCAATGTCAATGGCAAAGTCAAAGTCAAAGTCAAAGTCAAAGTCAAAGTCAAAGTCAAAGTCAAAGTCATAGTAAAAGTCAAAGTCAAAGTCGAAGTCGAAGTCAAAAGTCAAGTCAAAAGTCAAAAGTCAAAAGTCAAAAGTCAAAAGTCAAAAGTCAAAAGTCAAAAGTCAAAAGTCAAAAGTCAAAAGTCAAAAGTCAAAAGTCAAAAGTCAAAAGTCAAAAGTCAAAAGTCAAAAGTCAAAAGTCAAAAGTCAAAAGTCAAAAGTCAAAAGTCAAAAGTCAAAACTCAATGTCAATGTCAATGTCAATGTCAATGTCAATGTCAATGTCAATGTCAATGTCAATGTCAATGTCAATGTCAATGTCAATGTCAATGTCAATGTCAATGTCAATGTCAATGTCAATGTCAATGTCAATGTCAATGTCAATGTCAATGTCAATGTCAATGTCAATGTCAATGTCAATGTCAATGTCAATGTCAATGTCAATGTCAATGTCAATGTCAATGTCAATGTCAATGTCAATGTCAATGTCAATGTCAATGTCAATGTCAATGTCAATGTCAATGTCAATGTCAATGTCAATGTCAATGTCAGTCAAAAGTCAAAAGTCAAAAGTCAAAAGTCAAAAGTCAAGTCAAAAGTCAAAAGTCAAAAGTCAAAAGTGAAAAGTGAAAAGTGAAAAGTCAAAAGTCAAAAGTCAATGTCAATGTCAATGTCAATGTCAATGTCAATGTCAATGTCAATGTCAATGTCATTGTCAATGTCAAAGTCAAAGTCAAAGTCAGTCAAAAGTCAAAAGTCAAAAGTCAAAAGTCAAAAGTCAAAAGTCAAGTCAAAAGTCAAAAGTCAAAAGTCAAAAGTCAAAAGTGAAAAGTGAAAAGTCAAAAGTCAAAAGTCAATGTCAATGTCAATGTCAATGTCAATGTCAATGTCAATGGCAAAGTCAAAGTCAAAGTCAAAGTCAAAGTCAAAGTCAAAGTCAAAGTCAAAGTCATAGTAAAAGTCAAAGTCAAAGTCGAAGTCGAAGTCAAAAGTCAAGTCAAAAGTCAAAAGTCAAAAGTCAAAAGTCAAAAGTCAAAAGTCAAAAGTCAAAAGTCAAAAGTCAAAAGTCAAAAGTCAAAAGTCAAAAGTCAAAAGTCAAAAGTCAAAAGTCAAAAGTCAAAAGTCAAAAGTCAAAAGTCAAAAGTCAAAAGTCAAAAGTCAAAAGTCAAAACTCAATGTCAATGTCAATGTCAATGTCAATGTCAATGTCAATGTCAATGTCAATGTCAATGTCAATGTCAATGTCAATGTCAATGTCAATGTCAATGTCAATGTCAATGTCAATGTCAATGTCAATGTCAATGTCAATGTCAATGTCAATGTCAATGTCAATGTCAATGTCAATGTCAATGTCAATGTCAATGTCAATGTCAATGTCAATGTCAATGTCAAAGTCAGTCAAAGTCATACATGATTATGTCGTTATCACGTAAATCTATCGTCCGTAAACCGACTTTACAGACAACCAATTTTTGACGTGATAACGTTTTATAAATTGATGAATGCAAAAATGAAAAATAGTAACGGTCACATTCCTGTAACGTTCCACCTAAGTTTTATCTAGATCTAGATAATATTATTAGTCAAAGTCAAGGTCAAAGTCAAAGTCAAAGTCAAAGTCAAGGTCAAGGTCAAGGTCAAGGTCAAAGTCAAAGTCAAATTCAAAGTCAAACTTCAAAGTCAAAGTCAAAGTCAAAGTCAAAGTCAAAAGTCAAAAGTCAAAAGTCAAAAGTCAAAAGTCAAAAGTCAAAAGTCAAAAGTCAAAAGTCAAAAGTCAAAAGTCAAAAGTCAAAAGTCAAAAGTCAAAAGTCAAAAGTCAAAAGTCAAAAGTCAAAAGTCAAAAGTCAAGTCAAGTCAAGTCAAAAGTCAAAAGTCAAAAGTCAAAAGTCAAAAGTCAAAAGTCAAAAGTCAAAAGTCAAAAGTCAAAAGTCAAAAGTCAAAAGTCAAAAGTCAAAAGTCAAAAGTCAAAAGTCAAAAGTCAAAAGTCAAAACTCAATGTCAATGTCAATGTCAATGTCAATGTCAATGTCAATGTCAATGTCAATGTCAATGTCAATGTCAATGTCAATGTCAATGTCAATGTCAATGTCAATGTCAATGTCAATGTCAATGTCAATGTCAATGTCAATGTCAATGTCAATGTCAATGTCAATGTCAATGTCAATGTCAATGTCAATGTCAATGTCAATGTCAATTTCAATGTCAATGTCAATGTCAATGTCAATGTCAATGTCAATGTCAATGTCAATGTCAATGTCAATGTCAATGTCAATGTCAATGTCAATGTCAATGTCAATGTCAATGTCAATGTCAATGTCAATGTCAATGTCAATGTCAAAGTCAGTCAAAGTCATACATGATTATGTCGTTATCACGTAAATCTATCGTCCGTAAACCGACTTTACAGACAACCAATTTTTGACGTGATAACGTTTTATAAATTGATGAATGCCAAAATGAAAAATAGTAACGGTAACATTCCTGTAACGTTCCACCTAAGTTTTATCTAGATCTAGATAATATTATCAGTCAAAGTCAAGGTCAAAGTCAAAGTCAAAGTCAAGGTCAAGGTCAAAGTCAAGGTCAAGGTCAAAGTCAAAGTCAAAGTCAAATTCAAAGTCAAACTTCAAAGTCAAAGTCAAAAGTCGAAAGTCAAAAGTCAAAAGTCAAAAGTCGAAAGTCAAAAGTCAAAAGTCAAAAGTCAAAAGTCAAAAGTCAAATGTCAAATGAATACGGAATACAATTTTGTTCCTTTCGGTGTCGAGACCCTTGGCCCGTGGGGTCCTAGCGCGCTCAACTTCTACAAGGAAATCTCCAAGAGACTGGTTGACGTCTCAGGAGACCGAAGAGCTGGCAGCTTCCTCGCGCAACGTATTAGCCTAGCAATACAAAGAGGAAACGCTGCTAGCATCTTGGGTACAATGCCGCAGGGGCCCGTTTTAGATTTAATTTAGTTTTTATTAAATGTTTAAGGTTTTTATTTTTAAGTTAGATTATTTTATTGTTATTCTAAATTATTTTTATATTATGTTTGTATCAATTAGAAATAAATGTCAAATGTCAAATGTCAAATGTCAAATGTCAAATGTCAAATGTCAAATGTCAAATGTCAAATGTCAAATGTCAATTGTCAATTGTCAATTGTCAATTGTCAATTGTCAATTGTCAATTGTCAATTGTCAATTGTCAATTGTCAATTGTCAATTGTCAATTGTCAATTGTCAATTGTCAAATGTCAAATGTCAAATGTCAAATGTCAAATGTCAAATGTCAAATGTCAAATGTCAAATGTCAAATGTCAAATGTCTAATGTCTAATGTCTAATGTCTAATGTCAAATGTCAAATGTCAAATGTCAAATGTCAAATGTCAAATGTCAAATGTCAAATGTCAAATGTCAAATGTCAAATGTCAAATGTCAAATGTCAAATGTCAAATGTCAAATGTCAAATGTCAAATGTCAAATGTCAAATGTCAAATGTCAAAGTCAAAAGTCGAAAGTCAAAAGTCAAAAGTCAAAAGTCGAAAGTCAAAAGTCAAAAGTCAAAAGTCAAAAGTCAAAAGTCAAAAGTCAAAAGTCAAAAGTCAAATGTCAAATGTCAAATGAATACGGAATACAATTTTGTTCCTTTCGGTGTCGAGACCCTTGGCCCGTGGGGTCCTAGCGCGCTCAACTTCTACAAGGAAATCTCCAAGAGACTGGTTGACGTCTCAGGAGACCGAAGAGCTGGCAGCTTCCTCGCGCAACGTATTAGCCTAGCAATACAAAGAGGAAACGCTGCCAGCATCTTGGGTACAATGCCGCAGGGGCCCGTTTTAGATTTAATTTAGTTTTTATTAAATGTTTGAGGTTTTTATTTTAAGTTAGATTATTTTATTGTTATTCTAAATTATTTTTATATTATGTTTGTATCAATTAGAAATAAATGTCAAATGTCAAATGTCAAATGTCAAATGTCAAATGTCAAATGTCAAATGTCAAATGTCAAATGTCAAATGTCAAATGTCAAATGTCAAATGTCAATTGTCAATTGTCAATTGTCAATTGTCAATTGTCAATTGTCAATTGTCAATTGTCAAATGTCAAATGTCAAATGTCAAATGTCAAATGTCAAATGTCTAATGTCTAATGTCTAATGTCTAATGTCTAATGTCTAATGTCACATGTCAAATGTCAAATGTCAAATGTCAAATGTCAAATGTCAAATGTCAAATGTCAAATGTCAAATGTCAAATGTCAAATGTCAAATGTCAAATGTCAAATGTCAAATGTCAAATGTCAAATGTCAAATGTCAAATGTCAAATGTCAAATGTCAAATGTCAAATGTCAAATGTCAAATGTCAAATGTCAAATGTCAAATGTCAAATGTCAAATGTCAAATGTCAAATGTCAAATGTCAAATGTCAAATGTCAAATGTCAAATGTCAAATGTCAAATGTCAAATGTCAAATGTCAAATGTCAAATGTCAAATGTCAAATGTCAAATGTCAAATGTCAAATGTCAAATGTCAAATGTCAAATGTCAAATGTCAAATGTCAAATGTCAAATGTCAAATGTCAATTGTCAATTGTCAATTGTCAATTGTCAAAGTCAAAGTCAAAAGTCAAGTCAAAAGTCAAAAGTCAAAAGTCAAAAGTGAAAAGTGAAAAGTGAAAAGTCAAAAGTCAAAAGTCAATGTCAATGTCAATGTCAATGTCAATGTCAATGTCAATGTCAATGTCAATATCAATGTCAATGTCAATGTCAATGTCAATGTCAATGTCAATGTCAATGTCAATGTCAAAGTCAATGTCAATGTCAAAGTCAGTCAAAGTCATACATGATTATGTCGTTATCACGTAAATCTATCGTCCGTAAACCGACTTTACAGACAACCAGTTTTTGACGTGATAACGTTTTATAAATTGATGAATGCCAAAATGAAAAATAGTGTCAATGTCAATGTCAATGTCAATGTCAATGTCAATGTCAATGTCAATGTCAATGTCAATGTCAATGTCAATGTCAATGTCAATGTCAATGTCAATGTCAATGTCAATGTCAATGTCAATGTCAATGTCAATGTCAATGTCAATGTCAATGTCAATGTCAATGTCAATGTCAATGTCAATGTCAATGTCAATGTCAATGTCAATGTCAATGTCAATGTCAATGTCAATGTCAATGTCAATGTCAATGTCAATGTCAATGTCAATGTCAATGTCAATGTCAATGTCAGTCAAAAGTCAAAAGTCAAAAGTCAAAAGTCAAAAGTCAAGTCAAAAGTCAAAAGTCAAAAGTGAAAAGTGAAAAGTGAAAAGTGAAAAGTCAAAAGTCAAAAGTCAATGTCAATGTCAATGTCAATGTCAATGTCAATGTCAATGTCAATGTCAATGTCAATGTCAATGTCATTGTCAATGTCAAAGTCAAAGTCAAAGTCAGTCAAAAGTCAAAAGTCAAAAGTCAAAAGTCAAAAGTCAAAAGTCAAGTCAAAAGTCAAAAGTCAAAAGTCAAAAGTCAAAAGTGAAAAGTGAAAAGTCAAAAGTCAAAAGTCAATGTCAATGTCAATGTCAATGTCAATGTCAATGTCAATGGCAAAGTCAAAGTCAAAGTCAAAGTCAAAGTCAAAGTCAAAGTCAAAGTCAAAGTCATAGTAAAAGTCAAAGTCAAAGTCGAAGTCGAAGTCAAAAGTCAAGTCAAAAGTCAAAAGTCAAAAGTCAAAAGTCAAAAGTCAAAAGTCAAAAGTCAAAAGTCAAAAGTCAAAAGTCAAAAGTCAAAAGTCAAAAGTAAAAAGTCAAAAGTCAAAAGTCAAAAGTCAAAAGTCAAAAGTCAAAAGTCAAAAGTCAAAAGTCAAAAGTCAAAAGTCAAAAGTCAAAAGTCAAAAGTCAAAAGTCAAAAGTCAAAAGTCAAAACTCAATGTCAATGTCAATGTCAATGTCAATGTCAATGTCAATGTCAATGTCAATGTCAATGTCAATGTCAATGTCAATGTCAATGTCAATGTCAATGTCAATGTCAATGTCAATGTCAATGTCAATGTCAATGTCAATGTCAATGTCAATGTCAATGTCAATGTCAATGTCAATGTCAATGTCAATGTCAATGTCAATGTCAATGTCAATGTCAATGTCAATGTCAATGTCAATGTCAATGTCAATGTCAAAGTCAGTCAAAGTCATACATGATTATGTCGTTATCACGTAAATCTATCGTCCGTAAACCGACTTTACAGACAACCAATTTTTGACGTGATAACGTTTTATAAATTGATGAATGCAAAAATGAAAAATAGTAACGGTAACATTCCTGTAACGTTCCACCTAAGTTTTATCTAGATCTAGATAATATTATTAGTCAAAGTCAAGGTCAAAGTCAAAGTCAAAGTCAAAGTCAAGGTCAAGGTCAAGGTCAAGGTCAAAGTCAAAGTCAAATTCAAAGTCAAACTTCAAAGTCAAAGTCAAAGTCAAAGTCAAAGTCAAAAGTCAAAAGTCAAAAGTCAAAAGTCAAAAGTCAAAAGTCAAAAGTCAAAAGTCAAAAGTCAAAAGTCAAAAGTCAAAAGTCAAAAGTCAAAAGTCAAAAGTCAAAAGTCAAAAGTCAAAAGTCAAAAGTCAAAAGTCAAGTCAAGTCAAGTCAAAAGTCAAAAGTCAAAAGTCAAAAGTCAAAAGTCAAAAGTCAAAAGTCAAAAGTCAAAAGTCAAAAGTCAAAAGTCAAAAGTCAAAAGTCAAAAGTCGAAAGTCAAAAGTCAAAAGTCAAAAGTCAAAAGTTAAAAGTCAAAAGTCAAAAGTCAAATGTCAAATGTCAAATGAATACGGAATACAATTTTGTTCCTTTCGGTGTCGAGACCCTTGGCCCGTGGGGTCCTAGCGCGCTCAACTTCTACAAGGAAATCTCCAAGAGACTGGTTGACGTCTCAGGAGACCGAAGAGCTGGCAGCTTCCTCGCGCAACGTATTAGCCTAGCAATACAAAGAGGAAACGCTGCCAGCATCTTGGGTACAATGCCGCAGGGGCCCGTTTTAGATTTAATTTAGTTTTTATTAAATGTTTAAGGTTTTTATTTTAAGTTAGATTATTTTATTGTTATTCTAAATTATTTTTATATTATGTTTGTATCAATTAGAAATAAATGTCAAATGTCAAATGTCAAATGTCAAATGTCAAATGTCAAATGTCAAATGTCAAATGTCAAATGTCAATTGTCAAATGTCAAATGTCAAATGTCAAATGTCAAATGTCAATTGTCAATTGTCAATTGTCAATTGTCAATTGTCAATTGTCAATTGTCAATTGTCAATTGTCAATTGTCAATTGTCAATTGTCAATTGTCAATTGTCAATTGTCAATTGTCAATTGTCAATTGTCAATTGTCAAATGTCAAATGTCAAATGTCAAATGTCAATGTCAATGTCAATGTCAATGTCAATGTCAATGTCAATGTCAATGTCAATGTCAATGTCAATGTCAATGTCAATGTCAATGTCAATGTCAATGTCAAGGTCAATGTCAATGTCAATGTCAATGTCAATGTCAATGTCAATGTCAATGTCAATGTCAATGTCAATGTCAATGTCAATGTCAATGTCAATGTCAATGTCAATGTCAATGTCAATGTCAATGTCAATGTCAATGTCAATGTCAATGTCAATGTCAATGTCAATGTCAATGTCAATGTCAATGTCAATGTCAATGTCAATGTCAATGTCAATGTCAATGTCAATGTCAATGTCAATGTCAATGTCAATGTCAATGTCAATGTCAATGTCAATGTCAATGTCAATGTCAATGTCAATGTCAATGTCAATGTCAATGTCAATGTCAATGTCAATGTCAATGTCAATGTCAATGTCAATGTCAATGTCAATGTCAATGTCAATGTCAATGTCAATGTCAATGTCAATGTCAATGTCAATGTCAATGTCAATGTCAATGTCAATGTCAATGTCAATGTCAATGTCAATGTCAATGTCAATGTCAATGTCAATGTCAATGTCAATGTCAATGTCAATGTCAATGTCAATGTCAATGTCAATGTCAATGTCAATGTCAATGTCAATGTCAATGTCAATGTCAATGTCAATGTCAATGTCAATGTCAATGTCAATGTCAAAGTCAGTCAAAGTCATACATGATTATGTCGTTATCACGTAAATCTATCGTCCGTAAACCGACTTTACAGACAACCAATTTTTTAAGTGATAACGTTTTATAAATTGATGAATGCCAAAATGAAAAATAGTAACGGTAACATTCCTGTAACGTTCCACCTAAGTTTTATCTAGATCTAGATAATATTATCAGTCAAAGTCAAGGTCAAAGTCAAAGTCAAAGTCAAGGTCAAGGTCAAAGTCAAGGTCAAGGTCAAAGTCAAAGTCAAATTCAAAGTCAAACTTCAAAGTCAAAGTCAAAAGTCGAAAGTCAAAAGTCAAAAGTCAAAAGTCGAAAGTCAAAAGTCAAAAGTCAAAAGTCAAAAGTCAAAAGTCAAAAGTCAAAAGTCAAATGTCAAATGAATACGGAATACAATTTTGTTCCTTTCGGTGTCGAGACCCTTGGCCCGTGGGGTCCTAGCGCGCTCAACTTCTACAAGGAAATCTCCAAGAGACTGGTTGACGTCTCAGGAGACCGAAGAGCTGGCAGCTTCCTCGCGCAACGTATTAGCCTAGCAATACAAAGAGGAAACGCTGCCAGCATCTTGGGTACAATGCCGCAGGGGCCCGTTTTAGATTTAATTTAGTTTTTATTAAATGTTTAAGGTTTTTATTTTTAAGTTAGATTATTTTATTGTTATTCTAAATTATTTTTATATTATGTTTGTATCAATTAGAAATAAATGTCAAATGTCAAATGTCAAATGTCAAATGTCAAATGTCAAATGTCAAATGTCAAATGTCAAATGTCAAATGTCAAATGTCAATTGTCAATTGTCAATTGTCAATTGTCAATTGTCAATTGTCAATTGTCAATTGTCAATTGTCAATTGTCAATTGTCAATTGTCAATTGTCAATTGTCAATTGTCAATTGTCAATTGTCAATTGTCAATTGTCAATTGTCAATTGTCAAATGTCAAATGTCAAATGTCAAATGTCAAATGTCAAATGTCAAATGTCAAATGTCAAATGTCTAATGTCTAATGTCTAATGTCAAATGTCAAATGTCAAATGTCAAATGTCAAATGTCAAATGTCAAATGTCAAATGTCAAATGTCAAATGTCAAATGTCAAATGTCAAATGTCAAATGTCAAATGTCAAATGTCAAATGTCAAATGTCAAATGTCAAATGTCAAATGTCAAATGTCAAATGTCAAAGTCAAAAGTCGAAAGTCAAAAGTCAAAAGTCAAAAGTCGAAAGTCAAAAGTCAAAAGTCAAAAGTCAAAAGTCAAAAGTCAAAAGTCAAAAGTCAAAAGTCAAATGTCAAATGTCAAATGAATACGGAATACAATTTTGTTCCTTTCGGTGTCGAGACCCTTGGCCCGTGGGGTCCTAGCGCGCTCAACTTCTACAAGGAAATCTCCAAGAGACTGGTTGACGTCTCAGGAGACCGAAGAGCTGGCAGCTTCCTCGCGCAACGTATTAGCCTAGCAATACAAAGAGGAAACGCTGCCAGCATCTTGGGTACAATGCCGCAGGGGCCCGTTTTAGATTTAATTTAGTTTTTATTAAATGTTTGAGGTTTTTATTTTAAGTTAGATTATTTTATTGTTATTCTAAATTATTTTTATATTATGTTTGTATCAATTAGAAATAAATGTCAAATGTCAAATGTCAAATGTCAAATGTCAAATGTCAAATGTCAAATGTCAAATGTCAAATGTCAAATGTCAAATGTCAATTGTCAATTGTCAATTGTCAATTGTCAATTGTCAATTGTCAATTGTCAAATGTCAAATGTCAAATGTCAAATGTCAAATGTCAAATGTCAAATGTCTAATGTCTAATGTCTAATGTCTAATGTCTAATGTCACATGTCAAATGTCAAATGTCAAATGTCAAATGTCAAATGTCAAATGTCAAATGTCAAATGTCAAATTTCAAATGTCAAATGTCAAATGTCAAATGTCAAATGTCAAATTTCAAATGTCAAATGTCAAATGTCAAATGTCAAATGTCAAATGTCAAATGTCAAATGTCAAATGTCAAATGTCAAATGTCAAATGTCAAATGTCAAATGTCAAATGTCAAATGTCAAATGTCAAATGTCAAATGTCAAATGTCAAATGTCAAATGTCAAATGTCAAATGTCAAATGTCAAATGTCAAATGTCAAATGTCAAATGTCAAATGTCAAATGTCAAATGTCAAATGTCAAATGTCAAAAGTCAAGTCAAAAGTCAAAAGTCAAGTCAAAAGTCAAAAGTGAAAAGTGAAAAGTCAAAAGTCAAAAGTCAATGTCAATGTCAATGTCAATGTCAATGTCAATATCAATGTCAATGTCAATGTCAATGTCAATGTCAATGTCAATGTCAATGTCAAAGTCAATGTCAATGTCAATGTCAAAGTCAGTCAAAGTCATACATGATTATGTCGTTATCACGTAAATCTATCGTCCGTAAACCGACTTTACAGACAACCAGTTTTTGACGTGATAACGTTTTATAAATTGATGAATGCCAAAATGAAAAATAGTGTCAATGTCAATGTCAATGTCAATGTCAATGTCAATGTCAATGTCAATGTCAATGTCAATGTCAATGTCAATGTCAATGTCAATGTCAATGTCAATGTCAATGTCAATGTCAATGTCAATGTCAATGTCAATGTCAATGTCAATGTCAATGTCAATGTCAATGTCAATGTCAATGTCAATGTCAATGTCAGTCAAAAGTCAAAAGTCAAAAGTCAAAAGTCAAAAGTCAAGTCAAAAGTCAAAAGTCAAAAGTCAAAAGTGAAAAGTGAAAAGTGAAAAGTCAAAAGTCAAAAGTCAATGTCAATGTCAATGTCAATGTCAATGTCAATGTCAATGTCAATGTCAATGTCAATGTCAATGTCAATGTCAATGTCATTGTCAATGTCAAAGTCAAAGTCAAAGTCAGTCAAAAGTCAAAAGTCAAAAGTCAAAAGTCAAAAGTCAAAAGTCAAGTCAAAAGTCAAAAGTCAAAAGTCAAAAGTCAAAAGTGAAAAGTGAAAAGTCAAAAGTCAAAAGTCAAATGTCAAATGTCAAATGTCAAATGTCGAAAGTCGAAAGTCGAAAGTCACAAGTCAAAAGTCAAAAGTCAAAAGTCAAAAATCAAGTCAAAAGTCAAAACTCAAAAGTCAAAAGTCAAAAGTCAAAAGTCAAAAGTCAAAAGTCAAAAGTCAAAAATCAAATGTCAAATGTCAAATGTCAAATGTCAAATGTCAAATGTCAAATGTCAAATGTCAAATGTCAAATGTCAAATGTCAAATGTCAAAAGTCAAAAGTCAAAAGTCAAAAGTCAAAAGTCAAAAGTCAAAAGTCAAAAGTCAAAAGTCAAAAATCAAATGTCAAATGTCAAATGTCAAATGTCAAATGTCAAATGTCAAATGTCAAATGTCAAATGTCAAATGTCAAATGTCAAATGTCAAATGTCAAATGTCAAATGTCAAATGTCAAATGTTAAAAATCAAAAATCAAATGTCAAATGTCAAATGTCAAATGTCAAATGTCAAATGTCAAATGTCAAATGTCAAATGTCAAATGTCAAATGTCAAATGTCAAATGTCAAATGTCAAATGTCAAATGTCAAATGTCAAATGTCAAACGTCAAACGTCAAACGTCAAACGTCAACGTCAAACGTCAAACGTCAAACGTCAAACGTCAAACGTCATACGTCAAACGTCAAACGTCAATGTCATACATGATTATGTCGTTATCACGTAAATCTATCGTCCGTAAACCGACTTTACAGACAACCAGTTTTTGACGTGATAACGTTTTATAAATTGATGAATGCCAAAATGAAAAATAGTGTCAATGTCAATGTCAACGTCAATGTCAATGTCAATGTCAATGTCAATGTCAATGTCAATGTCAATGTCAATGTCAATGTCAATGTCAATGTCAATGTCAATGTCAATGTCAATGTCAATGTCAATGTCAATGTCAATGTCAATGTCAATGTCAATGTCAATGTCAATGTCAATGTCAATGTCAATGTCAATGTCAATGTCAATGTCAATGTCAATGTCAATGTCAATGTCAATGTCAATGTCAATGTCAATGTCAATGTCAATGTCAATGTCAATGTCAATGTCAATGTCAATGTCAATGTCAATGTCAATGTCAATGTCAATGTCAATGTCAATGTCAATGTCAATGTCAATGTCAATGTCAATGTCAATGTCAATGTCAATGTCAATGTCAATGTCAGTCAAAAGTCAAAAGTCAAAAGTCAAAAGTCAAAAGTCAAGTCTGTAGTAAGATAGCTATGCTTATGTAGGTAGACACACGTTTATATTGTGATTGTGGGTAGGTGTTGCTAAATAAACATGTACGGTTATCTTGTACCCTCGAGATCGAAATAAATCAGTGTTCGACCAACTTGCTTGTTTTACTACATGGTGGCAGCGGTGGGATCTAAATAATTAATTGTTTTAGTTATTTCGGTAGTTGTACCATTTGCATTCCATAACAAAGTGATTATATTGCGCTAACAAATATGGAACACGCTCGTCCGCCGCCAGAACTGCAAATTGAAGGCAGTCCAGTCGCGCGCGCTGATGCATGGCGCAAATGGTGGAAGCAATTCGAGGTATTTCTGAAGGCATCCGGCGTCAACAAGGAACCGCTGGATGTTCAAGCAAGTTTGCTGGTCAACCTCATAGGAGCGGAGGGTTACGAGATCTTTTCGACGTTCACATTCAGTGGAGACGAAAGCGCTAATAAGTTGACGTGTGTGAAAGCGAAGTTTGATGAACATTTCGGGACGAAATGTAATGTGACTATGTTGCGTTTTAAGTTTTTCACTCGTAACCAAGTACCAGGAGAAACGATTAGTCAGTACGTCACGGCATTGAAATTACTTAGCCAGAATTGTGAATTTGCAGCGTTGACTGATGGGTTGATACGCGATCGAGTAGTCTGTGGCGTGATAAGTAATATTGTCAGAGATCGTATGTTACGAACGGAAGATCTAACTCTGACTAAAGCCGTACAAATTTGTGAAGCGGAGGAGCTGTCAAAAGAAGAGAGTCGGCAAATCGAACACGCGATGAGTACAAGCACAATCAGTGGGCAAGTAGACGCGATGTCGAGCCGGAACGCCGGCCCTGGTCGTCGAAACAGCAGCGGGATCGGCGCCCATGCCGGTAAGCGACGCGGTGGTGAGGCTCGCGCGGGTGTCGCCCGGGCTGCCAGCCGCGATAGGGATTATCGCGGTGACAGTACCGGTGACAGCGGGGCGGTGACCCCTCGCCGGCAGCGAGATCAGTGTACGCGTTGTGGAAGTAAGTTTTGTGTGTATAGTCAAAAGTGTCCAGCTATTAACGCTAAATGCTTTTTATGTAACAATCGCGGTCATTATGCTAAAAAGTGCCCTACCAAAAATGATATTAAAGTGCATGGTTTGAATGTATCTCAATCTCAGCTGAGGGAGGACTCAGAGGATGAGGATATTTTGTACGTGAACGTAGTGAAGACAAGGGACAGTTATTTGCAAGGACAATGGATTGAATTCCTTAATTGCAACGGTTTAAAACTAGGTTTTAAATTAGACTGTGGTGCAGATCTTAATGTCATTTCTAAGATAGATTTTTACCGTTTAGGATTGAATAAATCTTGTTTGAAACCATATAAGGTCGGTGTTTTTTCATACACAAAAAATAAATTACCGATAATAGGAGAATGTAGCTTAAAAATCAACCACAATAATAATGAGTACACACTTCAATGTGCGGTAATTGATATGAACGTTCAGAACATTTTGGGACGATACGATAGTGTTAAGCTAGGATTTATAAAAAGAGTAGATACGGTAAACCAAGGCTTTATAGATGAATTTTCAGACCTATTTCAAGGAGTTGGTAGGGTACCAGGGGTACATAAGATTTTAATTGATGATTCGGTACAACCTGTTGTCTGTCCAGCACGTAAAATCCCGCTAGGGTTGCGTGATAAATTACAAGCTGAGATAGGTAGGATGGAAAAAATTGGTGTGGTACGAAAAGTGAACCATCCCACAGATTGGGTAAATCCGATAGTGATAGCTGCTAAGAAAAATGGCGACATCCGCGTATGTTTAGATGCACGAAAATTAAATAGTGCTGTGAAGCGTGCTCATTACTCTTTGCCTACAGTAAGCGAGATAGCCGCGCGGCTCCGCGGTGCGAAGTACTTCAGCGTTTTAGACGCTCGTTGCGGATTTTGGATGCTATGTCTGGATGACGTCAGTGCTGACCTCTGTACTTTCAGCACGCCTTTCGGGAGATATCAATTCACCAGGCTACCTTATGGAGTCAGCTGTGCACCAGAGATGTTTCATGCTAAGGTAAGACAACTACTAGAAGACTTGGAAGGTACTGATTCTTTTAGTGATGATGTGATTATATGGGGCTCCTCAAAGCAAGAACATGACAGACGTCTGAGGCGTCTGATGATGCGCTCTAGAGAAGTAGGAATACGGTTTAATAAGGACAAATGTAAATTTGGAGTCAGAGAGATAACGTATCTAGGACATGTGTTTGATGAAAAGGGAATGAGACCTGACAAACAGAAAGTGCGCGCTATTGTGGATATGCCCATTCCAGAAGATAAAAAAGCACTAGAAAGGTTTCTTGGCATGGTTAATTACCTATCCAAATTCATACCTAATTATTCACAATCAGTGGCCGTATTAAGGGGGCTTTTAAAAAAGAACTCTGAATGGATCTGGGAAGGGCAACATACGGAAGGAGTTAAGCTTTTAAAGCAAAAAATTTCTACAGCACCGGTATTGTCATTATATTCACATGACCTACCTATAACACTGTCAGTAGATGCCAGTGCTGGAGCGGTAGGGGCAGTGATTTTACAAGCAGGTCACCCGGTGGAATTTGCTTCGTTGACTCTCACGGATACTCAATGCCGCTACGCGCAGATTGAAAAAGAATTATTGGCGATTGTTTTTGCTTGTGAAAGGTTCCATCAATACATTTTTGGACGAACAGACGTGACCATACAGTCTGACCATAAACCGCTAGAGGCGATTTTTAGAAAATCGTTATCTGATGTGCCAGCGAGATTACAGAGAATGATGTTGCGCATTCAGGCCTATGATATAAAAGTGATCTACACACCGGGTAAATTTATGTACTTAGCAGACACGTTGTCGCGTGCTGCATTGCCTGAATTGATGCATGAACGTGTGAATGAGGAGGTCGAAGCACAAACTTGCTTTTTGATAAAAAATGTTCAGTTTAGTGACGCAAAGCTAGACTTAGTGAGAGAGCACACAGCGAAAGATGAAGAAGCGAAATTACTGATAAAGTATATTGATAATGGTTGGGCGAAAAATAAGTATGCGATTGAAGATAACATTCGCAGGTATTGGTCATATAGAGAATGTTTTCAGTATGTCGACGGGGTAATTTTTAAAGACAATTCAGTTTATATTCCGCAAGAGCTTCGCAGCGAAATGTTAAATCGCATTCACGAAGGACATCTGGGAATTGACAAGTGTAAGCGTAGAGCACGCAGCGTGCTGTTTTGGCCAGGGATGACAACCGACATCGAGCATTGCGTGCGTGCCTGTCCGACGTGCGCATTACATGCCCCTGCACCTAACCGCGAAACTTTGCTACCACATCATATACCAGACGTTCCGTGGTCAAAAATTGGATCAGATATTTTTGAGTACAGAAGGAAATATTACTTAGTTCTTGTAGATTATTTTTCTAATTTTGTTGAAGTGAATGAGTTGAATTCTATAAACAGTAAATCAGTGATAAAGGCTATGAAGGAGCAATTTGCAAGATATGGTATACCGAATCAACTTGTTACAGACAACGGTCCAGCGTATACGTCTAAAGAGTTTAACAAGTTCCTTGAAGTGTGGCAGATTAAGCAAGTCACATCTTCTCCACTATATCCTCAATCTAATGGAAAAAGTGAAAGGGCTATAAAAACTGTTAAAAGTTTATTGAAAAAGTGTATTGATTCGGGTCATGATTACTATCTCAGTTTATTGAACTTTCGTTCTACACCCAGGGAAAAGATAGATTCACCAGCGCAGATATTGATGGGAAGGCAATTGAGTACGCGTTTACCTATACACAAAGAAAGGTTGATGGAAAAAGTCGATATCGGAAAAAATCATAAAGAAATTCTGAACCAACAAATGAAAGAAAAAATAAAATATGACAGTTCCGCAAGAGATCTCCCTACATTACGAGAAAATGAAAAAGTAGTGCTAGTGGATGGTGATAAAAGGAAATCCATGAAGGTTGTTCACAAATCGAGTGAGCCACGGTCTTACATACTTCAAGATGCAGTAGGTAGAGAATACCGTCGGAATCGTCGACACATAATAAGCAGATATGGAAATTCAGACAAGTATGAGTCAGCAGAAAGTGACACGGAGGTAAAAAACGAAGATGATGGCTATGTTTTAGATGAACCAGTTGGTCTCTTACCACGCAGTCCAAGGTCGCAGCAGACCTCTGGTAGTGCATCTGACCAAAAGGCATGCGGAAGCCCACAAATTCGAGCATCTAAACATACCCCGGATAAACGCAAATGGCTAACATCGGGCCCTGTAACGAGAAGTAAAGCTCGAAGGTTGACTGGTTACATGGCAGCAAAAACAGCTCCAGAAGGTGATGCTTAGTTGAAAAAATTATTGTCATCGCAAGATAAATTAAAATGTTTATAATTAGAGGTAATGTGTGTTCATTGATCATAGTATAAGAATCAACCAATATAGAGCATATACAAAGTATTTATGTAGAACATGTCAACAGAAAATTGTAAACAGTACAATATTAATATTGATCAAACATCCTCTATTACTCATCTGAGTGTGTATATATATATATATATAATGAAAAAAAAAAGGGGGGGAAGGTTATATAAAGATCCAAAGATCATTAAGCCTGCATGTTTACCTAGTATGATTACTTTTGAGTTGATTTACTAATTAGAATATTATTAAGAAGTTCCTTATAGTATTATGTATACCTTCATTAGTGTTAGCATATATTAAATAACATTGTATGTAGCTAAGCTATATTTCATAAGGAGAAAGATGTAGTAAGATAGCTATGCTTATGTAGGTAGACACACGTTTATATTGTGATTGTGGGTAGGTGTTGCTAAATAAACATGTACGGTTATCTTGTACCCTCGAGATCGAAATAAATCAGTGTTCGACCAACTTGCTTGTTTTACTACAAAGTCAAAAGTCAAAAGTCAAAAGTCAAAAGTGAAAAGTGAAAAGTGAAAAGTCAAAAGTCAAAAGTCAATGTCAATGTCAATGTCAATGTCAATGTCAATGTCAATGTCAATGTCAATGTCAATGTCAATGTCAATGTCAATGTCAATGTCAATGTCATTGTCAATGTCAAAGTCAAAGTCAAAGTCAGTCAAAAGTCAAAAGTCAAAAGTCAAAAGTCAAAAGTCAAAAGTCAAGTCAAAAGTCAAAAGTCAAAAGTCAAAAGTCAAAAGTGAAAAGTGAAAAGTCAAAAGTCAAAAGTCAATGTCAATGTCAATGTCAATGTCAATGTCAATGTCAATGTCAATGGCAAAGTCAAAGTCAAAGTCAAAGTCAAAGTCAAAGTCAAAGTCAAAGTCAAAGTCATAGTAAAAGTCAAAGTCAAAGTCGAAGTCGAAGTCAAAAGTCAAGTCAAAAGTCAAAAGTCAAAAGTCAAAAGTCAAAAGTCAAAAGTCAAAAGTCAAAAGTCAAAAGTCAAAAGTCAAAAGTCAAAAGTCAAAAGTCAAAAGTCAAAAGTCAAAAGTCAAAAGTCAAAAGTCAAAAGTCAAAAGTCAAAAGTCAAAAGTCAAAAGTCAAAAGTCAAAAGTCAAAAGTCAAAAGTCAAAAGTCAATACTCAATGTCAATGTCAATGTCAATGTCAATGTCAATGTCAATGTCAATGTCAATGTCAATGTCAATGTCAATGTCAATGTCAATGTCAATGTCAATGTCAATGTCAATGTCAATGTCAATGTCAATGTCAATGTCAATGTCAATGTCAATGTCAATGTCAATGTCAATGTCAATGTCAATGTCAATGTCAATGTCAATGTCAATGTCAATGTCAATGTCAATGTCAATGTCAAAGTCAGTCAAAGTCATACATGATTATGTCGTTATCACGTAAATCTATCGTCCGTAAACCGACTTTACAGACAACCATTACAGACAACCAATTTTTGACGTGATAACGTTTTATAAATTGATGAATGCAAAAATGAAAAATAGTAACGGTAACATTCCTGTAACGTTCCACCTAAGTTTTATCTAGATCTAGATAATATTATTAGTCAAAGTCAAGGTCAAAGTCAAAGTCAAAGTCAAAGTCAAGGTCAAGGTCAAGGTCAAGGTCAAAGTCAAAGTCAAATTCAAAGTCAAACTTCAAAGTCAAAGTCAAAGTCAAAGTCAAAGTCAAAAGTCAAAAGTCAAAAGTCAAAAGTCAAAAGTCAAAAGTCAAAAGTCAAAAGTCAAAAGTCAAAAGTCAAAAGTCAAAAGTCAAAAGTCAAAAGTCAAAAGTCAAAAGTCAAAAGTCAAAAGTCAAAAGTCAAGTCAAGTCAAGTCAAAAGTCAAAAGTCAAAAGTCAAAAGTCAAAAGTCAAAAGTCAAAAGTCAAAAGTCAAAAGTCAAAAGTCAAAAGTCAAAAGTCGAAAGTCAAAAGTCAAAAGTCAAAAGTCAAAAGTTAAAAGTCAAAAGTCAAAAGTCAAATGTCAAATGTCAAATGAATACGGAATACAATTTTGTTCCTTTCGGTGTCGAGGAACCCTTGGCCCGTGGGGGTCCTAGCGCGCTCAACTTCTACAAGGAAATCTCCAAGAGACTGGTTGACGTCTCAGGAGACCCGAAGAGGCTGGCAGCTTCCTCGCGCAACGTATTAGCCTAGCAATACAAGAGGAGAACGCTGCCAGCATCTTGGGTACAATGGCCGCAGGGGGCCCGTTTTAGATTTAATTTAGTTTTTATTAAATGTTTAAAGGTTTTTTATTTAAGTTAGATTATTTTATTGTTATTCTAAATTATTTTTATATTATCGTTTGTATCAATTAGAAATAAATGTCAAATGTCAAATGTCAAATGTCAAATGTCACATGTCAAATGTCAAATGTCAAACTGTCAAATGTCAAAGTCAAATGTCAAATGTCAAATGTCAAATGTCAATTGTCAATTGTCAAATGTCAAATGTCAAAATGTCAAATGTCAATTGTCAATTGTCAATTTGTCAATTGTCAATTGTCAATTGTCAATTGTCATATTGTCAATTGTCAATTGTCAATTGTCAATTGTCAATGTGTCAATTGTCAATTGTCAATTGTCAATTGTCCAATTGTCAAATGTCAAATGTCAATTGTCAATGTCAATGTCAATGTCAATGTCAATGTCAATGTCAATGTCAATGTCAATGTCAATGCTCCAATGTCAATGTCAATGTCAATGTCAATGGTCCAATGTCAATGTCACTGTCAATGTCAAATGTCAATGTCAATGTCAATGTCAATGTCAATGTCAATGTCAATGTCAATGTCAATGTTCAATGTCAATGTCAATGTCAATGTCAATGTCAATGTCAATGTCAATGTCAATGTCAATGTCAATGTCAATGTCAATGTCAATGTCAATGTCAATGTCATGTCAAATGTCAATGTCAATGTCAATGTCAATGTCAATGTCAATGTCAAAGTGTCGAATGTCAATGTCAATGTCAATGTCAATGTCAATGTTCAATGTCAATGTCAATGTCAATGTCAATGTCAATTGGTCAATGTCAATGTCAATGTCAATGTCAATGTCAATTGTCAACTGTCAATGTCAATGTTCAATGTCAATGTCCAATGTCAATGTCAATGTCAATGTCAATGTCAATGTCAATGTCAAGTCAATGTCAATGTCAATGTCAATGTCAATGTCAATGTCAATGTCAATGTCAATGTCATGTCAATGTCAATGTCAATGTCAATGTCAATGTCAAAGTCAGTCAAAGTCATACATGATTATGTCGTTATCACGTAAATCTATCGTCCGTAACCGACTTTACAGACAACCAATTTTGCTTGACGTGATAACGTTTTATAAATTGATGAATGCCAAAATGAAAAATAGTAACGGTAACATTCCTGTAAACGTTCCACCTAAGTTTTATCTAGATCTAGATAATATTATCAGTCAAAGTCAAGGTCAAAGTCAAAGTCAAAGTCAAAGGTCAAGGTCAAAGTCAAGGTCAAGGTCAAAGTCAAAGTCAAATTCAAAGTCAAACTTCAAAGTCAAAGTCAAAAGTCGAAAGTCAAAAGTCAAAAGTCAAAAGTCGAAAGTCAAAAGTCAAAAGTCAAAAGTCAAAAGTCAAAAGTCAAAAGTCAAAAGTCAAATGTCAAATGAATACGGAATACAATTTTGTTCCTTTCGGTGTCGAGACCCTTGGCCCGTGGGGTCCTAGCGCGCTCAACTTCTACAAGGAAATCTCCAAGAGACTGGTTGACGTCTCAGGAGACCGAAGAGCTGGCAGCTTCCTCGCGCAACGTATTAGCCTAGCAATACAAAGAGGAAACGCTGCCAGCATCTTGGGTACAATGCCGCAGGGGCCCGTTTTAGATTTAATTTAGTTTTTATTAAATGTTTAAGGTTTTTATTTTTAAGTTAGATTATTTTATTGTTATTCTAAATTATTTTTATATTATGTTTGTATCAATTAGAAATAAATGTCAAATGTCAAATGTCAAATGTCAAATGTCAAATGTCAAATGTCAAATGTCAAATGTCAAATGTCAAATGTCAAATGTCAAATGTCAAATGTCAAATGTCAATTGTCAATTGTCAATTGTCAATTGTCAATTGTCAATTGTCAATTGTCAATTGTCAATTGTCAATTGTCAATTGTCAATTGTCAATTGTCAATTGTCAATTGTCAATTGTCAATTGTCAAATGTCAAATGTCAAATGTCAAATGTCAAATGTCAAATGTCAAATGTCAAATGTCAAATGTCTAATGTCTAATGTCTAATGTCTAATGTCTAATGTCTAATGTCAAATGTCAAATGTCAAATGTCAAATGTCAAATGTCAAATGTCAAATGTCAAATGTCAAATGTCAAATGTCAAATGTCAAATGTCAAATGTCAAATGTCAAATGTCAAATGTCAAATGTCAAATGTCAAAGTCAAAAGTCGAAAGTCAAAAGTCAAAAGTCAAAAGTCGAAAGTCAAAAGTCAAAAGTCAAAAGTCAAAAGTCAAAAGTCAAAAGTCAAAAGTCAAAAGTCAAATGTCAAATGTCAAATGAATACGGAATACAATTTTGTTCCTTTCGGTGTCGAGACCCTTGGCCCGTGGGGTCCTAGCGCGCTCAACTTCTACAAGGAAATCTCCAAGAGACTGGTTGACGTCTCAGGAGACCGAAGAGCTGGCAGCTTCCTCGCGCAACGTATTAGCCTAGCAATACAAAGAGGAAACGCTGCCAGCATCTTGGGTACAATGCCGCAGGGGCCCGTTTTAGATTTAATTTAGTTTTTATTAAATGTTTGAGGTTTTTATTTTAAGTTAGATTATTTTATTGTTATTCTAAATTATTTTTATATTATGTTTGTATCAATTAGAAATAAATGTCAAATGTCAAATGTCAAATGTCAAATGTCAAATGTCAAATGTCAAATGTCAAATGTCAAATGTCAAATGTCAAATGTCAAATGTCAAATGTCAATTGTCAATTGTCAATTGTCAATTGTCAATTGTCAATTGTCAATTGTCAAATGTCAAATGTCAAATGTCAAATGTCTAATGTCTAATGTCTAATGTCTAATGTCTAATGTCACATGTCAAATGTCAAATGTCAAATGTCAAATGTCAAATGTCAAATGTCAAATGTCAAATGTCAAATGTCAAATGTCAAATGTCAAATGTCAAATGTCAAATGTCAAATGTCAAATGTCAAATGTCAAATGTCAAATGTCAAATGTCAAATGTCAAATGTCAAATGTCAAATGTCAAATGTCAAATGTCAAATGTCAAATGTCAAATGTCAAATGTCAAATGTCAAATGTCAAATGTCAAATGTCAAATGTCAAATGTCAAATGTCAAATGTCAAATGTCAAATGTCAAATGTCAAATGTCAAATGTCAAATGTCAAATGTCAAATGTCAATTGTCAATTGTCAAATGTCAAATGTCAAATGTCAAATGTCAAATGTCAAATGTCAAATGTCAAATGTCAAATGTCAAATGTCAAATGTCAAATGTCAAATGTCAATTGTCAATTGTCAATTGTCAATTGTCAAAGTCAAAGTCAAAAGTCAAGTCAAAAGTCAAAAGTCAAGTCAAAAGTCAAAAGTGAAAAGTGAAAAGTGAAAAGTCAAAAGTCAAAAGTCAATGTCAATGTCAATGTCAATGTCAATGTCAATATCAATGTCAATGTCAATGTCAGTCAAAAGTCAAAAGTCAAAAGTCAAAAGTCAAAAGTCAAGTCAAAAGTCAAAAGTCAAAAGTCAAAAGTGAAAAGAGTCAAAAGTCAATGTCAATGTCAATGTCAATGTCAATGTCAATGTCAATGTCAATGTCAATGTCAATGTCATTGTCAATGTCAAAGTCAAAGTCAAAGTCAGTCAAAAGTCAAAAGTCAAAAGTCAAAAGTCAAAAGTCAAGTCAAAAGTCAAAAGTCAAAAGTCAAAAGTCAAAAGTGAAAAGTGAAAAGTCAAAAGTCAAAAGTCAATGTCAATGTCAATGTCAATGTCAATGTCAATGGCAAAGTCAAAGTCAAAGTCAAAGTCAAAGTCAAAGTCAAAGTCAAAGTCAAAGTCATAGTAAAAGTCAAAGTCAAAGTCGAAGTCGAAGTCAAAAGTCAAGTCAAAAGTCAAAAGTCAAAAGTCAAAAGAAAAGTCAAAAGTCAAAAGTCAAAAGTCAAAAGTCAAAAGTCAAAAGTCAAAAGTCAAAAGTCAAAAGTCAAAAGTCAAAAGTCAAAAGTCAAAAGTCAAAAGTCAAAAGTCAAAAGTCAAAAGTCAAAAGTCAAAAGTCAAAAGTCAAAAGTCAAAAGTCAAAACTCAATGTCAATGTCAATGTCAATGTCAATGTCAATGTCAATGTCAATGTCAATGTCAATGTCAATGTCAATGTCAATGTCAATGTCAATGTCAATGTCAATGTCAATGTCAATGTCAATGTCAATGTCAATGTCAATGTCAATGTCAATGTCAATGTCAATGTCAATGTCAATGTCAATGTCAATGTCAATGTCAATGTCAATGTCAATGTCAATGTCAATGTCAATGTCAATGTCAATGTCAATGTCAATGTCAATGTCAATGTCAATGTCAATGTCAATGTCAATGTCAATGTCAATGTCAATGTCAATGTCAATGTCAATGTCAATGTCAATGTCAATGTCAAAGTCAGTCAAAGTCATACATGATTATGTCGTTATCACGTAAATCTATCGTCCGTAAACCGACTTTACAGACAACCAATTTTTGACGTGATAACGTTTTATAAATTGATGAATGCCAAAATGAAAAATAGTAACGGTAACATTCCTGTAACGTTCCACCTAAGTTTTATCTAGATCTAGATAATATTATCAGTCAAAGTCAAGGTCAAAGTCAAAGTCAAAGTCAAGGTCAAGGTCAAGGTCAAGGTCAAAGTCAAAGTCAAAGTCAAATTCAAAGTCAAACTTCAAAGTCAAAGTCAAAGTCAAAGTCAAAGTCAAAGTCAAAGTCAAAGTCAAATTCAAAAGTCAAAAGTCAAAAGTCAAAAGTCAAAAGTCAAAAGTCAAGTCAAAAGTCAAAAGTCAAAAGTCAAAAGTCAAAAGTCAAAAGTCAAGTCAAGTCAAGTCAAAAGTCAAAAGTCAAAAGTCAAAAGTCAAAAGTCAAAAGTCAAAAGTCAAAAGTCAAGTCAAAAGTCAAAAGTCGAAAGTCGAAAGTCAAAAGTCAAAAGTCAAAAGTCAAAAGTCAAGTCAAAAGTCAAAAGTCAAAAGTCAAAAGTCAAAAGTCAAAAGTCAAATTTAAAATGTCAAATGAATACGGAATACAATTTTGTTCCTTTCGGTGTCGAGACCCTTGGCCCGTGGGGTCCTAGCGCGCTCAACTTCTACAAGGAAATCTCCAAGAGACTGGTTGACGTCTCAGGAGACCGAAGAGCTGGCAGCTTCCTCGCGCAACGTATTAGCCTAGCAATACAAAGAGGAAACGCTGCCAGCATCTTGGGTACAATGCCGCAGGGGCCCGTTTTAGATTTAATTTAGTTTTTATTAAATGTTTAAGGTTTTTATTTTAAGTTAGATTATTTTATTGTTATTCTAAATTATTTTTATATTATGTTTGTATCAATTAGAAATAAATGTCAAATGTCAAATGTCAATTGTCAATTGTCAATTGTCAATTGTCAATTGTCAATTGTCAATTGTCAATTGTCAAATGTCAAATGTCAAATGTCAAATGTCAAATGTCAAATGTCAAATGTCAAATGTCAAATGTCAAATGTCAAATGTCAAATGTCAAATGTCAAATGTCAAATGTCAAATGTCAAATGTCAAATGTCAAATGTCAAATGTCAAATGTCAAATGTCAAATGTCAAATGTCAAATGTCAAATGTCAAATGTCAAATGTCAAATGTCAAATGTCAAATGTCAAATGTCAAATGTCAAATGTCAAATGTCAAATGTCAAATGTCAAATGTCAAATGTCAAATGTCAAATGTCAAATGTCAAATGTCAAATGTCAAATGTCAAATGTCAAATGTCAAATGTCAATTGTCAAATGTCAAATGTCAAATGTCAATTGTCAATTGTCAATTGTCAATTGTCAATTGTCAATTGTCAAATGTCAAATGTCAAATGTCAAATGTCAATTGTCAATTGTCAATTGTCAATTGTCAATTGTCAATTGTCAAAGTCAAAGTCAAAGTCAAAGTCAAAGTCCAAGTCAAAGTCAAAGTCAAAGTCCAATGTCAAATGTCAAATGTCAAATGTCAAATGTCAAATGCCAAATGTCAAATGTCAAATGTCAAATGTCAAACTAAATATAAAACGTTATCACGTCAAAAAACAAATGACGTCATCCAAAAATTTTTTGACGTGATAACGTTTTATAAATTGATGGATGCCAAAATGAAAAATAGTAACGGTAACATTCCTGTAACGTTCCACCTAAGTTTTATCTAGATCTAGATAATATAATCAAAGTCAAAGTCAGTAAGAGATTTTTATTGTGTATCGCATTAATGCTATGCTAGGCAGAACTTCAGTTCAAATATTTGAAGGAAAAAATTCGGCTGCTAGTGGGATTTGAACCCACGACTACAGAACCGTCCTGTCGCTTTGTCCAACTAAACTATAGCAGCCCGTACCACTAGGGCCGAATTACTTCCTCCCTTTATTAACATCTTGCGGGGATGTTTTAGCGCCATCTACCTTTAATTGTATGAACAATTAATTAATAGGACTGATAGACCAACGTTACAGTTGATATCGTATTAAACGAAGGCACCCTACCCTTATTTTTAAGAGATTTTTATTGTGTATGGTGTGTGTAATTTTTTCCTTCAAATATTTGAATCAAAGTCAGTAAGTCAAAGTCAAAGTCAGTAAGTCAAAGTCAAAGTCAAAGTCAAAGTCAAAGTCAAAGTCAAAGTCAAAGTCAAAGTCAAAGTCAAAGTCAAAGTCAAAGTCAAAGTCAAAGTCAAAGTCAAAGTCTTAGTCTTAGTCTTAGTCTTAGTCTTAGTCTTAGTCTTAGTCTTAGTCTTAGTCTTAGTCTTAGTCTTAGTCTTAGTCTTAGTCTTAGTCTTAGTCTTAGTCTTAGTCTTAGTCTTGGTCTTCGTCTTGGTCTTGGTCTTGGTCTTGGTCTTAGTCTTAGTCTTAGTCTTAGTCTTAGTCTTAGTCTTAGTCTCAGTCTCAGTCTCAGTCTCAGTCTCAGTCTCAGTCTCAGTCTCAGTCTCAGTTTCAGTCTCAGTCTCAGTCTCAGTCTCAGTCTCAGTCTCAGTCTCAGTCTCAGTCTCAGTCTCAGTCTCAGTCTCAGTCTCAGTCTCAGTTTCAGTCTCAGTCTCAGTCTCAGTCTCAGTCTCAGTCTCAGTCTCAGTCTCAGTCTCAGTCTCAGTCTCAGTCTCATTCTCAGTCTCAGTCTCAGTCTCAGTCTCAGTCTCAGTCTTAGTCAATGTCAATGTCAAGGTCAAGGTCAAAGGTCAAGGTCAAGGTCATGGTCAAAGTAAATGTCAAGATCAAAGTAAAGGTCAAAGTCCAAGTAAAGGTCAAAGTCAAGGTCAAGGTCAAGGGCAAGGTCAGAGTCAATGTCAAGGTCAAGGACGAAGTCAGGGTCAAGGTCGAAGTCAAAGTCGATGTGGAAGTCAATGGGGGAGGCATACGTCCAGCAGTTAAAGTCCAATGGCTAAGGTGATGATGACAGATTTTTCGCTGTGACGTACTACGTCCGACAAACATTGCTTGCAAAACGAGTGAACGCATTCTTTGAGAACCACCCCGTATCCCGGAGTACATTGTTCCATGTCAGTCAGGTCAAAGTCAAAGCGATGCATTTTAACACAAAAATTCAAAAATATTTAAAGTAAACACCACAACAAATCTATAAAAACAAAATAAACTTCGAACATAAATGTTCAAAGGGCCGCCATTTTCTAACGCTTTCTACTGGGTCTCACTGATTGCTAGCATTCCACCAGTGGAATTGACAATTTAGCAATGTTGTCTGTCAAAATATACGTCTTGGCTAGCAATTGTATGGGAGTTGTCTACTGTATCCCGAATGGAATCGCTAACTTGTCAACTTGTGGAATGGAATTGTAATTTGGCTAGGAAGTCACAGTGGAAAACGCTTGGTCACGTGACATTTCAATCGCATCTGTCATTCCCATACATTTTGTTATCAATTCCATTGGCGATATAGAAAGTTGAAAGCATCTTGGCTAGGCCTGCAGAGTCGAAGCGTTGGCATGTGACACATGTATCTCTCTTCTCGCGTGACGTCAGAGCTAGCAATTAGAATAGTTCTGCTACTGGAACGCCGCCACGCGAGCTTCTTCGAGAGCTTTTACAATAACCTCCGCTCACCTCGACGGAAGCTATTATTTATAAACAAGTGATGAATACGCGACAACGTGTTTTTATTAAAGACAAAGAAAGAAAGTTTTTGACGTGATAACGTTTTATAAATTGATGAATGCCAAAATGAAAAATAGTAACGGTAACATTCCGCGTAACGTTCCACCTGAGTTTTATCTAGATCTAGATAATATAATCAAAGTCAAAGTCAAAGTCAAGGTCAAAGTCAAAGTCAAAGTCAAAGTCAAAGTCAAAGTCAAAGTCAAAGTCAAAGTCAAAGTCAAAGTCAAAATCAAAGTCAAAGTCAAAGTCAAAGTCAAAGTCAAGGTCAAGGTCAAAGTAAAAGTCAAAGTCAAAGTCAAAGTCAAAGTCAAAGTCAAAGTGAAAGTCAAAGTCAAAGTCAATTGTCAATTGTCAATTGTCAATTGTCAAATGTCAAATGTAAAATGTCAAATGTCAAATGTCAAATGTCAAATGTCAAATGTCAAATGTCAAATGTCAAATGTCAAATGTCAAATGTCAAATGTCAAATGTCAAATGTCAAATGTCAAATGTCAAATGTCAAAAGTCAAAAGTCAAAAGTCAAATGTCAAATGTCAAATGTCAAATGTCAAATGTCAAATGTCAAATGTCAAATGTCAAAAGTCAAAAGTCAAAAGTCAAAAGTCAAAAGTCAAAAGTCAAAAGTCAAAAGTCAAAAGTCAAAAGTCGAAAGTCAAAAGTCGAAAGTCGAAAGTCGAAAGTCACAAGTCAAAAGTCAAAAGTCAAAAGTCAAAAATCAAGTCAAAAGTCAAAAGTCAAAAGTCAAAAGTCAAAAGTCAAAAGTCAAAAGTCAAAAGTCAAAAGTCAAAAGTCAAAAGTCAAAAGTCAAAAATCAAATGTCAAATGTCAAATGTCAAATGTCAAATGTCAAATGTCAAATGTCAAATGTCAAATGTCAAATGTCAAATGTCAAATGTCAAATGTCAAATGTCAAATGTCAAATGTCAAATGTTAAAAATCAAAAATCAAATGTCAAATGTCAAATGTCAAATGTCAAATGTCAAATGTCAAATGTCAAATGTCAAATGTCAAATGTCAAATGTCAAATGTCAAATGTCAAATGTCAAATGTCAAATGTCAAATGTCAAATGTCAAACGTCAAACGTCAAACGTCAAACGTCAAACGTCAAACGTCAAACGCCAAACGCCAAACGTCAAACGTCAAACGTCAAACGTCAAACGTCAAACGTCAACGTCAAACGTCAAACGTCAAACGTCAAACGTCAAACGTCAAACGTCATACGTCAAACGTCAAACGTCAATGTCATACATGATTATGTCGTTATCACGTAAATCTATCATCCGTAAACCGACTTTACAGACAACCAATTTTTTTATATTTAAAATAAGAAACCTCTTATCTCCCTTAATACCAAATTTCAGCCAGATCGGACCAACTTGAATTTTGGTATCAGGGTCGAAGGACCAATTTGCAATTTTTGACTGAAACCCCAAATTTCCCTACAAACCCACTATAATTTTTGTAAGAACCCCCTATACCCACCTATAACGGTTCGGGAGCTGCGGTCGTTTTAAATTTGTATGGGAGAACCTCCTTTTTGTTCGGGAGGGTAATTTTTTTTCAACTTTCTAAAAGAGTCCTAAAGTTTTAGTCATTTTTAGTTTTGACACCAACCCCCCATCGATTATAGTTTCCGAGATCCCTACACTAGTTCCACGATGGAAACCAAAAATGACACTTTTCGGATTTTTCTGAAGGTCACAGGAACCTTCTCTCCACTTTTCCCCTACATTACAGACACCCCCCATAGCTCCTTCTAGAAGAACAATTATGTCAATCAGTCAGTGAGTGAGTGAGTCAGTCAGTGGTAATCGAGTTTTATATATATAAAAAATAGGTGTTGGGTGGTGCGCGGGCTGCGAGCAGCCCGCGTTATCGATGTGCATTAGTAATATTTATCAAGATTTGTAGTTGCAGTTTATAAAAATATATATAAAATTCTCATTCAAGTCGAGTAAGTGACAGTTTCTTCTAGTTCAGTACAAGGTGTCGGCAGGGTTACCATGTGCAAGTTGATTTTTTTGATAAAATTTTAGTCGCTGTAAGATCGCACTAAGATTGTTAACGACTTTTGTAAAGGAACCATACCTCTAAGTGTAGTGGTTGACAAAGGCCGTTGCCTCGGAGACCAGCTCGAGATGTGGAAAAAACCCCCCATTCGGGACTCGGCCTTCGGCCTCAATAGCGACTCACCTGAGGGACGTTAATTAGTTACACCCCATTCGGAACTCGGCCTTTGGCCTCGTAAGTGACTAACACGGCTCGGCTTACGGCCTCGCGGAGGCCACGCTTGGCCTTCGGCCTCGCGGGCCGAAAGCTCGGCCTTCGTCCTCGCAGGTTTGAAGCTCGGCCTGCGGCCTCGCAACCGTGGCGTTTTATCGCCAGCGCAAATCCCCATCCAGTAAATAAAAAGATTTAAAAATTCTCATGCAAGTCGAACAACTGACAGATACTTTAAGTTCCCGTGAGCGGTTGCATCAAAGACCAGCTCGAGATATGGAAAAAAAACTTCCCATTCGGAACTCGGCCTTCGGCCTCGTTAGTGACTCTCCTGAGGAATGTTAATGCGTAACACCCCATTTAGAACTCGGCCTGCGGCCTCGCGGAGGCCACGCTCGGCCTTCGGCCTCGCAGGTTTGAAGCTCGGCCTGCGGCCTCGCAGCCGTGGCGTTGTATCGCCAGCGAAAATCCCCATCCAGTAAAAAAAAAAACCAAATGACGTCATCCAAAATTTTTTTTTATATTTAGAATCAGGGACCCTCAATCTCCCTAAATATTAAATTTCAGCGAGATCGGAGCAACTTGGAATTTGGTATCCGGGTCGAAGGACCAATTTTCAATTTTTGACAGAAACTTCAAATTTCCCTCTAAACCCTCTATAATATTTGTTTGAACCCCCCATACCTACCTATAACGGTTCCGGAGTTGCGATCGTTTTAATTTTGTATGGAAGAACCTCTTTTTTGTTTTGGAGGGTAATTTTTTTTCAAATTTTTAAAAAGATCCCAGGGTTTTAGTCATTTTTAGTTTTGACACCAACCCCCCATCGATTATAGTTTCCGAGATCCCTACACCAGTTCCATGATGGAAACCAAAAATGACACTTTTCGGATTTTTCTGGAGGTCACGGGAACCTTCTCTACACTTTTCCCCTACTCCACAAACACCCCCCATCGCTCCTTCTAGGAGAACAATTCTGTCAATCAGTGAGTCAGTCAGTCAGTGAGTGAATCAGTGGTAATCGAGCTTTATATATATATAATAACTAGTATTTGGGTGGCGCGCGGGCTGCGAGCAGCCCGCGTTATCGATGTGCATTAGTATTATTAACAAAAATGTCGTTGCAGTTGCTAAAATGATATAAAATTCTCATGCAAATCGAATAACTCACGATTACATCTATTTCAGTAGAAAGTGTGAGCAGGGTTACCATGTGCAAGTTGATTTTTTTAATTAAATTTTAGTCGCGGTAAAACCGGACCAAGATTGTAAACGACTTTTGTTTAGGGACCATACCTCTAAGTGCAGTGGTTAACGTGCGCAGTTGCCTCGGAGACCAGCTCGAGATGTGGAAAACAAACTCCCCATTCAGGACTCGGCCTTCGGCCTCGTTAGTGACTCTCCTAAGGAATGTAAACGCGTAACACCCCATTCGTAAGTGACTAACACGGCTCGGCCTACGGCCTCGCGGAAGCCACGCTCGGCCTTCGGCCTCGCGGGCCGAAAGCTCGGCCTTCGGCCTCGCAGGTTTGAAGCTCGGCCTGCGGCCTCGCAACCGTGGCGTTATATCGCCAGCGAAAATCCCCATCCAGTAAATAAAAAGATTTAAAAATTCTCATGCAAGTCGAACAACTGACAGATACTTTTAGTTGCCGTGAGCGGTTGCATCAATTACCAGCTCGAAATGTGGAAAAAAAACTCCCCATTCGGGACTCGGCCTTCGGCCTCGTTAGTGACTCTCCTAAGGAATGTAAATGCGTAACATCCCATTCGGAACTCGGCCTTCGGCCTCGTAAGTGACTAACACGGCTCGGCCTACGGCCTCGCGGAGGCCACGCTCGGCCTTCGGCCTCGCGGGCCGAAAGCTCGGCCTTCGGCCTCGCCCTCGAAGCTCGGCCTTTGGCCTCGCGGGTTTGAAGCTCGGCCTGCGGCCTCGCAAATAAGAAGTGGTTTCGCCATCAAAAATCCCCATCCATTAAAAAAAAATCAAATGACGTCATCCAAAAAAATTTTTTATATTTGGAATCAGGGACCCCCAATCTCCCTAAATACCAAATTTCAGCCAGATCAGACAAACTTGGATTTTGGTATCCGGGTCGAAGGACCAAATTTCAATTTTTGACAGAAAACTCAAATTCTTCTACAAACCCTCTATAATATTTGTTCGAACTCCCCATACCTACCTATAACGGTTCCGGAGTTGCGGTCGTTTTAAATTTGTATGGGAGAACCTCTTTTTTGTTCGGGAGGGTAATTTTTTTTCAATTTTCCAAAATGATCCCAGGGTTTTAGTCATTTTTAGTTTTAGCACCTACCCCCCATCGATTATGGTTTCCGAGATCCCTACATCAGTTCCATCAAGAAAACCAAAAATGACACTTTTCGGATTTTTCTGGTGGTCATAGGAACCTCCTCTACACTTTTCCCCTACACCACAAACACCCCCCATCGCTCCTTCTGGGAGAACAATGATGTCAATGAGTGAGTCAGTGAGTCAGTGGTAATCGAACTTTATATAATATAATAACTAGGTGTTGGGTGGTGCGCGGGCTGCGAGCAGCCCGCGTTATCGATGTGCATTTGTATTTATTTCAAGATTGTAATTGCAGTTTATAAAAATATATAAAATTCTCATACAAGTTGAGTAAGGGACAGTTTCTTCTAGTTCAGTACAAAGTGTGGGCAGGGTTACCATGTGCAAGTTGATTTTTTTGATAAAATTTTAGTCCCTGTAAAATCGCACCAAGATTGTTAACGACTTTTGTTAAAGGACCATACCTCTAAGTGCAGTGGTTAACGTGGGCAGTTGCCTCGGAGACCAGCTCGAGATGTGGAATAAGCTCCCCATTCGGGACTCGGCCTTCAGCCTCGTTAGTGACTCTCCTAAGGAATGTAAATGCGTAACACCCCATTCGGAACTCGGCCTTCGGCCTCGTAAGTGACTAACACGGCTCGGCCTACGGCCTCGCAGAGGCCACGCTCGGCCTTCGGCCTCGCGGGCCGAAAGCTCGGCCTTCGGCCTCGCAAATAAGAAGTGGTTTCGCCTTCAAAAATCCCCATCCAGTAAAAAAAAAACAAATGACGTCACCAAAAAATTTTTTTTATATTTAGAATAAGGGACCCCCAATCTCCCTAAATACCAAATTTTAGCCAGATCGGACCAACTTGGATTTTGGTATCCGGGTCGAAGGACCAATTTTCAATTTTTGACAGAAACCTCAAATTTCCCTACAAACCCTCTATAACATTTGTTTGAACCCCCCATACCCACCTATAACGGTTCCGGAGTTGCGGTCGTTTTAAATTTGTATGGGAGAACCTCTTTTTTGTTCGGGAGGGTAATTTTTTTTTAACTTTTCAAAAGGGTCCCAGGGTTTTAGTCATTTTTAGTTATGGCACCTACCCCCCATCGATTATGGTTTCCGAGATCTGTACACCAGTTCCATCAAGGAAACCAAAAATGACACTTTTCGGATTTTTCTGGTGGTCATAGGAACCTCCTCTACACTTTTTCCCTACACCACAAACACCCCCCAATGCTCCTTCTGGGAGAACAATGATGTCAATGAGTGAGTGAGTGAGTCAGTGAATGGTAATCGAACTTTATATAATATAATAACTAGGTGTTGGGTGGTGCGCGGGCTGCGAGCAGCCCGCGTTATCGATGTGCATTTGTATTTTTAATTAAAATTTTAGTTGCAGTTTATAAATTATATAAAATTGTCATACAAGTCGAGTAAGTGACAGTTTCTTCTAGTTTAGTACAAAGTGAGGGCAGTGTTACCATGTGCAAGTTGATTTTTTTTATAAAATTTTAGTCGCTGTAAAATCGCCCCAAGATTGTAATCGAGTTTTGTTAAGGGACCATACCTCTAAGTGCAGTGGTTAACGTGGGCAGTTGCCTCGGAGACCAGCTCGAGAAGTAAAAAAAAAACTCCCCATTTGGGACTCGGCCTTCGGCCTCGTTAGTGACTCTCCTAAGGAATGTAAATGCGTAACACCACATTCGGAACTCGGCCTTCGGCCTCGTAAGTGACTAACATGGCTCGGCCTACGGCCTCGCGGAGGCCACGCTCGGCCTTCGGCCTCGCGGGCCGAAAGCTCGGCCTTCGGCCTCGCCCTGGAAGCTCGGCCTTCGGCCTCGCAGGTTTGAAGCTCGGCCTGCGGCCTCGCAGCCGTGGCGTTGTATCGCCAGCGAAAATCCCCATCCAGTAAAAAAAAAAACAAATGACGTCATCCAAAAAATTTTTTTATATTTAGAATCAGGGACCCCCAATCTCCCTAAATACCAAATTTTAGCCAGATCAGACAAACTTGGATTTTGGTATCCGGTTCGAAGGACCAATTTCAAGTTTTGGACAAAATCCCCGAATTTCCCTACAAACCCTCTATAACATTTGTTCAAACTCCCCATACCTACCTAAATCGGTTCCGGAGTTGCGATCGTTTTAATTTTGTATGGGAGAACCTCTTTTTTGTTCGGGAGGGTAATTTTTTTTCAACTTTTTAAAAGGATCCCAGGGTTTTAGTCATTTTTAGTTTTGACCCCAACCCCCCATCGATTATAGTTTCCGAGATCCCTACACCAGTTCCATGATGGAAACCAAAAATGACACTTTTCGGATTTTTCTGGAGGTCACAGGAACCTCTTCTACACTTTTCCCCTACTTCACAAACACCCCCCATCGCTCCTTCTAGGAGAACAATTCTGTCAATCAGTGAGTCAGTGAGTCAGTCAATCAGTCAGTGGTAATCGAGCTTTATATATATAACTAGGTGTTGGGTGGTGCGCGGGCTGCGAGCAGCCCGCGTTATCGATGTGCATTTGTATTTTTAATTGAAGTTTTAGTTGCAGTTTATAAATTATATAAAACTGTCATACAAGTCGAGTAAGTGACAGTTTCTTCTAGTTCAGTACAAAGTGTGGGCAGTGTTACCATGTGCAAGTTGATTTTTTTGATAAAATTTTAGTCGCTGTAAAATCGCCCCAAGATTGTAATCGAGTTTTGTTAATGACCATACCTCTAAGTGCAGTGGTTAACGTGGGCAGTTGCCTCGGAGACCAGCTCGAGAAGTAAAAAAAAACTCCCCATTCGGGACTCGGCCTTCGGCCTCGTTAGTGACTCTCCTAAGGAATGTAAATGCGTAACACCCCATTCGGAACTCGGCCTTCGGCCTCGTAAGTGACTAACATGGCTCGGCCTACGGCCTCGTGGAGGCCACGCTCGGCCTTCGGCCTCGCGGGCCGAAAGCTCGGCCTTCGGCCTCGCCCTGGAAGCTCGGCCTTCGGCCTCGCAGGTTTGAAGCTCGGCCTGCGGCCTCGCAGCCGTGGCGTTGTATCGCCAGCGAAAATCCCCATACAGTAAAAAAAAAAAAAATGACGTCATCCAAAAAATTTTTTTATATTTAAAATCAGGGACCCCCAATCTCCCTAAATACCAAATTTCAGCCAGATCAGACAAACTTGGATTTTGGTATCCGGGTCGAAGGACCAATTTGCAATTTTTGACTAAAAACCCAAATTCTCCTACAAACCCTCTATAATATTTGTTCAAACCCCCCATACCCACCTATAATGGTTCCGGAGCTGCGGTCGTTTTAAATTTGTATGGGAGAACCTCTTTTTTGTTCGGGAGGGTAATTTTTTTTAAATTTTTAAAAAGGATCCCAGGGTTTTAGTCATTTTTAGTTTTGGCACCTACCCCCTATCTATTATAGTTTCCGAGATCCCTACACCAGTTCCACGAAGGAAACCAAAAATGGCACTTTTCGGATTTTTCTGGAGGTCACAGAAACCTTCTCTCCACTTTTTCCCTACATCACAAACACCCCCCATCGCTCCTTCTAGGAGAACAATTCTGTCAATCAGTGAGTGAGTGAGTGAGTGAGTGAATCAGTGGTAATCGAGCTTTATATATATAAAAACTAGGTGTTGGGTGGTGCGCGGGCTGCGAGCAGCCCGCGTTATCGATGTGCATTAGTAATATTTATCAAGATTTGTAGTTGCAGTTTATAAAAATATATAAAATTCTCATTCAAGTCGAGTAAGTGACAGTTTCTTCTAGTTCAGTACATGGTGTCGGCAGGGTTACCAAGTGCAAGTTGATTTTTTTGATAAAATTTTAGTCGCTGTAAGATCGCACCAAGATTGTTAACGACTTTTGTTAAGGAACCATACCTCTAAGTGCAGTGGTTGACGTGGGCCGTTGCCACGGAGACCAGCTCGAGATGTGGAAAAAAAACTTCCTATTCGGGACTCGGCCTTAGGCCTCGTTAGTGACTCTCCTAAGGAATGTAAACGCGTAACACCCCATTCGTAAGTGACTAACACGGCTCGGCCTACGGCCTCGCGGAGGCCACGCTCGGCCTTCGGCCTCGCGGGCCGAAAGCTCGGCCTTCGGCCTCGCAGGTTTGAAGCTCGGCCTGCGGCCTCGCAACCGTGGCGTTGTATCGCCAGCGAAAATCCCCATCCAGTAAATAAAAAGATTTAAAAATTCTCATGCAAGTCGAACAACTGACAGATACTTTTAGTTCCCGTGAGCGGTTGCATCAAAGACCAGCTCGAGATGAGGAAAAAAAACTCCCCATCCGGGACTCGGCCTTCGGCCTCGTTAGTGACTCTCCTAAGGAATGTAAATGCGTAACACCCCATTCGGAACTCGGCCTTCGGCCTCGTAAGTGACTAACACGGCTCGGCCTACGGCCTCGCGGAGGCCACGCTCGGCCTTCGGCCTCGCGGGCCGAGAGCTCGGCCTTCGGCCTCGCCCTGGAAGCTCGGCCTTCGGCCTCGCAGGTTTGAAGCTCGGCCTGCGGCCTCGCAGCCGTGGCGTTGTATCGCCAGCGAAAATCCCCATCCAGTAAAAAAAAAAAAATGACGTCATCCAAAAATTTTTTTTATATTTAGAATCAGGGACCCCCAATCTCCCTAAATACCAAATTTCAGCCAGATCAGACAAACTTGGATTTTGGTATCCGGGTCGAAGGACCAATTTGCAATTTTTGACTAAAACTTCAAATTTTCTTACAAACTCTCTATAATATTTGTTTGAACCCCCCATACCCACCTATAACGGTTCCGGAGCTGCGGTCGTTTTAAATTTGTATGGGAGAACCTCTTTTTTGTTTGGGAGGGTAATTTTTTTTCAATTTTTTAAAAGGATCCCAGGGTTTTAGTCATTTTTAAGTTTTGGCACCTACCCCCCATCTATTATAGTTTCCGAGATCCCTACACCAGTTCCACGAAAAAAACCAAAAATGGCACTTTTCGGATTTTTCTGGAGGTCACAGAAACCTCTTCTCCACTTTTTCCCTACATCACAAACACCCCCCATCGCTCCTTCTAGGAGAACAATTATGTCAATCAGTCAGTGAGTCAGTGAGTGAGTCAGTGGTAATCGAGCTTTATATATATAAACTAGGTGTTGGGTGGTGCGCGGGCTGCGAGCAGCCCGCGTTATCGATGTGCATTTGTATTTTTAATTGAAGTTTTAGTTGCAGTTTATAAATTATATAAAACTGTCATACAAGTCGAGTAAGTGACAGTTTCTTCTAGTTCAGTACAAAGTGTGGGCAGTGTTACCATGTGCAAGTTGATTTTTTTGATAAAATTTTAGTCGCTGTAAAATCGCCCCAAGATTGTAATCGAGTTTTGTTAAAGGACCATACCTCTAAGTGCAGTGGTTAACGTGGGCAGTTGCCTTGGAAACCAGCTCGAGAAGTAAAAAAAAACTCCCCATTCGGGACTCGGCCTTTGGCCTCGTTAGTGACTCTCCTAAGGAATGTAAATGCGTAACACCCCATTCGGAACTCGGCCTTCGGCCTCGTAAGTGACTAACATGGCTCGGCCTACGGCCTCGTGGAGGCCACGCTCGGCCTTCGGCCTCGCGGTCCGAAAGCTCGGCCTTCGGCCTCGCCCTCGAAGCTCGGCCTTCGGCCTCGCAGGTTTGAAGCTCGGCCTGCGGCCTCGCAAATAAGAAGTGGTTTCGCCATCAAAAATCCCCATTCAGTAAAAAAAAATGACGTCATCCAAAATTTTTTTTCATATTTGGAATCAAGGACCCCCAATCTCCCCAAATACCAAATTTCAGCCAGATCAGAGCAACTAGGATTTTGGTATCCGGGTCGAAGGACCAATTTGCAATTTTTGACTAAAAACCCAAATTCTCCTACAAACCCTCTATAATATTTGTTTAAACCCCCCATACCCACCTATAATGGTTCCGGAGCTGCGGTCGTTTTAAATTTGTATGGGAGAACCTCTTTTTTGTTCGGGAGGGTAATTTTTTTTCAACTTTTAAAAAGGATCCCAGGGTTTTAGTCATTTTTAGTTTTGGCACTTACCCCCCATCGGTTATGGTTTCCGAGATCCGTACACCAGTTCCATCAAGGAAACCAAAAATGACACTTTTCGGATTTTTCTGGTGGTCATAGGAACATCCTCTACACTTTTCCGCTACATCACAAACACCTCCCATCGCTCCTTCTAGGAGAACAATGATGTCAATCAGTCAGTCAGTCAGTCAGTCAGTCAGTGAGTGGTAATCGAACTTTATATATTATAACTAGTATTTCGGGTGGTGCGCGGGCTGCGAGCAGCCCGCGTTATCGATGTGCATTTGTATTTATTTCAAGATTGTAATTGCTGTTGAAAAAATGTATAAAATTCTCATACAAGTAGAGTAAGTGACAGTTTCTTCTAGTTTAGTACAGAGTGTGAGCAGGGTTACCATGTGCAAGTTGATTTTTTTGATAAAATTTTAGTCGCTGTAAAATCGCACCAAGATTGTAAACGACTTTTGTTAAGGGAACATACCTCTAAGTGCAGTAGTTAACGTGGGCAGTTGCCTCGGAGACCAGCTCGAGATGTGGAAAAAAAACTCCCCATTCGGGACTCGGCCTTCGGCCTCGTTAGTGACTCTCCTAAGGAATGTAAATGCGTAACACCCCATTCGGAACTCGGCCTACGGCCTCGCGGAGGCCACGCTCGGCCTTCGGCCTCGCGGGCCGAAAGCTCGGCCTCCGGCCTCGCAGCTTTAAAGCTCGGCCTGCGGCCTCGCAACCGTGGCGTTGTATCGCCAGCGAAAATCCCCATCCAGTAAATAAAAAGATTTAAAAATTCTCAAGCAAGTCGAACAACTGACAGATACTTTTAGTTCCCGTGAGCGGTTGCATCAAAGGCCAGCTCGAAATATGGAAAAAAAACTCCCCATTCGGGACTCGGCCTTCGGCCTCGTTAGTGACTCTCCTAAGGAATGTAAACGCGTAACACCCCATTCGTAAGTAACTAACACGGTTCGGCCTACGGCCTCGCGGAGGCCACGCTCGGCCTTCGGCCTCGCGGGCCGAAAGCTCGGCCTTCGGCCTCGCAGGTTTGAAGCTCGGCCTGCCGTCTCGCAACCGTGACGTTGTATCGCTAGCGAAAATTCCCTTCCAGTAAATAAAAAGATTTAAAAATTCTCATGCAAGTCGAACAACTGACAGATACTTTTAGTTCCCGTGAGCGGTTGCATCAAAGACCAGCTCGAGATGTGGAAAAAAAACTCCCCATTCGGGACTCGGCCTTCGGCCTCGTTAGTGACTCTCCTAAGGAATGTAAATTCGTAACACCCCATTCGGAACTCGGCCTTCGGCCTCGTAAGTGACTAACACGGCTCGGCCTGCGGCCTCGCGGAGGCCACGCTCGGCCTTCGGCCTCGCGGGCCGAAAGCTCAGCCTTCGGCCTCGCCCTCGGAGCTCGGCCTTCGGCCTCGCGGGTTTGAAGCTCGGCCTGCGGCCTCGCAGCCGTGGCGTTGTATCGCCAAGGAAAATCCCCATCCAGTAAAAAAAAAACAAATGACGTCATCCAAAAAATTTTTTCATATTTCGAATCAGGGACTCCCAATCTCCCTAAATACCAAATTTCAGCCAGATCCGACAAACTTGGATTTTGGTATCCGGGTCGAAGGACCAATTTTCAATTTTTGACAGAAACCTCAAATTCCCCTACAAACCCTCTATAATATTTGTTCGAACCCCCCATACTCACCTGCAACGGTTCCGGAGTTGCGATCGTTTTAATTTTGTATGGGAGAACCTCTTTTTTGTTCGGGAGGGTAATTTTTTTTCATTTTTCCAAAAAGGTCCCAAGGTTTTAGTCATTTTTAGTTATGGCACTTACCCCCCATCGATTATGGTTTCCGAGATCCGTACACCAGTTCCATCAAGGAAACCAAAAATGACACTTTTCGGATTTTTCTGGTGGTCATAGGAGCCTCCTCTACACTTTTCCCCTACATTACAAACACCCCCCATCGCTCCTTCTGGGAGAACAATGATGTCAATGAGTGAGTGAGTGAGTCAGTGAGTGAGTGGTAATCGAGCTTTATATAATATGGTTAATGGTTAATAATAATAATAATAATAATAATATAACTAGATGTTCGGTTGTGCGCGGGCTGCGAGCAGCCCGCGTTATCGATGTGCATTTGTATATTTTTTAAAATTTTAGTTGCAGTTGAAAAAAATATTTAAAAATTCTCATACAAGTCGAGAAAGGAACAGTTTCTTCTAGTTCAGTACAAAGTGTGAGCAGGGTAACCATGTGCAAGTTGATTTTTTTGATAAAATTTTAGTCGCTGTAAAATCGCACCAAGATTGTAAACGACATTTGTTAAGGGACCCCACCTCTCAGTGCAGTGGTTAACGTGGGCAGTTGCCTCGAAGACCAGCGAGATGTGGAAAAAACCTCCCATTCGGGACTCGGCCTTCGGCCTTGTTAGCGACTCACCTGAGGAATGTTAATGCGTAACACCCCATTTAGAACTCGGCCTTCGGCCTCGTAAGTGACTAACACGGCTCGGCCTGCGGCCTCGCGGAGGCCACGCTCGGCCTTCGGCCTCGCGGGCCGAAAGCTCGGCCTTCGGCCTCGCCCTCGAAGCTCGGCCTTCGGCCTCGCAGGTTTGAAGCTCGGCCTGCGGCCTCGCAGCCGTGGCGTTGTATCGCCAGCGAAAATCCCCATCCAGTAAAAAAAAAACAAATGACGTCATCCAAAAAATTTTTTTATATTTTGAATCAGGGCCCCCCATTCTCCCTAAATATTAAATTTCAGCCAGATCGGAGCAACTTGAATTTTGGTATCCGGGTCGAAGGACCAATTTGCATTTTTTGACAAAAACCCCAAATTCCCCTACAAACCTTCTATAATATTTGTTTAAACCCCCCATACCCACCTATAACGGTTTCGGAGCTGCAGTCGTTTTAAATTTGTATGGGAGAACCTCTTTTTTGTTCGGGAGGGTAAATTTTTTTCAACTTTTCAAAAGGATCCCAGGGTTATGGTCATTTTTAGTTATGACACCAACCCCCCATCGATTATAGTTTCCGAGATCCCTACACCAGTTCCATGATGAAAACCAAAAATGACACTTTTCGGATTTTTCTGGAGGTCACGGGAACCTCCTCTACACTTTTCCTCTACACCACAAACACCCCCCATCGCTCCTTCTAGGAGAACAATTCTGTCAATCAGTGGTAATCGAGCTTTATATATATAAAAAAACTAGTATTTGGGTGGCGCGCGGGCTGCGAGCAGCCCGCGTTATCGATGTGCATTAGTATTATTAACAAAAATGTCATTGCAGTAAAAAAAAAATATATATAATTCTCATACAAGTCGAATCAATGACAGTTTCTTCTAAATCAGTACAAAGTGTGGCAGGGTTACCATGTGCAAGTTGATTTTTTTGATAAAATTTAAGTCGCTGTAAAATCGCACCAAGATTGTAAACGACTATTGTTAAGGGACCATACCTCTAAGTGCAGTTGTTAACGTGGGCAGTTGCCTCGGAGACCAGCTCGAGATGTGGAATAAACTCCCCATTCGGGACTCGGCCTTCGGCCTCGTTAGTGACTCGACTAAGGAATGTAAACGCGTAACACCCCATTCGTAAGTGACTAACACGGCTCGGCCTACGGCCTCGCGGAGGCCACGCTCGGCCTTCGGCCTCGCGGGCCGAAAGCTCGGCCTTCGGCCTCGCAGGTTTGAAGCTCGGCCTGCGGCCTCGCAACCGTGGCGTTGTATCGCCAGGGAAAATCCCCATCCAGTAAATTTAAAAATTCTCATGCAAGTAGAATAACTGACAGATACTTTTAGTTCCCGTGAGCGGTTGCATCAAAGACCAGCTCGAGATGTGGAAAAAACTCCCCATCCGGGACTCGGCCTTCGGCCTCGTTAGCGACTTCCATAGGATGCGTTAATGAGGTACACCCCATTCGGAACTCGGCCTTCGGCCTCGTAAGTTACTAACACGGCTCGGCCTACGGCCTCGCGGAGGCCACGCTCGGCCTTCGGCCTCGCGGGCCGAAAGCTCGGCCTCCGGCCTCGCAGGTTTGAAGCTCGGCCTTCGGCCTCGCGGTGTTTAAGGCTCGGCCTGCGGCCTCGCAAGTTACAAAGGGCATGTTTTTAAGCTGTTCCCAATGACGGCCAGCTCGGCCTTCGGCCTCGCAGGCCTACAGCTCGGCCTCCGGCCTCGCTAGGGTGGAGCTCGGCCTTCGGCCTCGCCTCCACAGCTCGGCCTGCGGCCTCGCTCGATTGCAGCTCGGCCTACGGCCTCGCAAAGAGAATGTGGTTTCGCCACCAAAAATCCGCATCCAGTAAAAAAAAAACTAATGACGTCATCAAAAAACTTTTTTCATATTTCGATTCAGGGACCCCAAATTTTCCTAAATACTTAATTTTAGCCAGATCGGAGCAACTTGAATTTTGGTATCCGGTTCGAAGGACCAATTTCAAGTTTTGGACCAAATCCCCAAATTTCCCTACAAACTCTCTATAACATTTGTTCAAACTCCCCATACCTACCTAAAACGGTTCCGGAGTTGCGATCGTTTTAATTTTGTATGGGAGAACCTCTTTTTTGTTTGGGAGGGTAATTTTTTTTCAATTTTCCAAAAGGGTCCTAGGGTTTTAGTCATTTTTAGTTTTGACACCTACCCCCCATCGCTTATGGTTTTTGAGATCCGTACACCAGTTCCATCAAGGAAACCAAAAATGACACTTTTCGGATTTTTCCCTAGGTCACGTGGGCACTCCCTATACAGTTTACTATATAATTTTAACCCAAAAACACTCCTTCTGGGAGAACAATGATGTCAGTGAGTCAGTCAATCAGTGGTAGAGCAGCTTTATATATTATAATAACTAGTATTTCGGGTGGTGCGCGGGCTGCGAGCAGCCCGCGTTATCGATGTGCATTAATAATATTTATCAAGATTTGTAGTTGCAGTTTAAAAATATGTAAAATTCTTATACAAGTAGAGTAAGTGACAGTTTCTTCTAGTTCAGTACAAAGTGTGGGCAGGGTTACCATGTGCAAGTTGATTTTTTTGATAAAATTTTAGTCGCTGTAAAATCGCACCAAGATTGTAAACGACTTTTGTTAAGGGACCATACCTCTAAGTGCAGTGGTTAACGTGGGCAGTTGCCTCGGAGACCAGCTCGAGATGTGGAAAAAAAACTCTCCATTGGGGACTCGGCCTTCGGCCTCGTTAGTGACTCTCCTAAGGAATGTAAACGCGTAACACCCCATTCGTAAGTGACTAACACGGCTCGGCCTACGGCCTCGCGGAGGCCACGCTCGGCCTTCGGCCTCGCGGGCCGAAAGCTCGGCCTTCGGCCTCGCAGGTTTGAAGCTCGGCCTGCGGCCTCGCAACTGTGGCGTTATATCGCCAGCAAAAAACCCCATCCAGTAAATAAAAAGATTTAAAAATTTTCATGCAAGTCGAACAACTGACAGATACTTTTAGTTCCCGTGAGCGGTTGCATTAAAGACCAGCTCGAGATGTAGAAAAAAACTCCCCATTCGGGACTCGGCCTTCGGCCTCGTTAGTGACTCTCCTAAGGAATGTAAATGCGTAACACCCCATTCGGAACTCGGCCTTCGGCCTCGTAAGTGACTAACACAGCTCGGCCTGCGGCCTCGCGGGCCGAAAGCTCGGCCTTCGGCCTCGCCCTCGAAGCTCGGCCTTCGGCCTCGCAGGTTTGAAGCTCGGCCTGCGGCCTCGCAAATAAGAAGTGGTTTCGCCATCAAAAAACCCCATCCAGTAAAAAAAAAAACAAATGACGTCATCCAAAAAATTTTTTCATATTTAAAATCAGAGACCCCCAATCTCCCTAAATACTAAATTTCAGCCAGATCAGAGCAACTTGGATTTTGGTATCCGGGTCGAAGGACCAATTTTCAATTTTCGAATAAAACCCCAAATTCTCTCATAAACCCTCTATAACATTTGTTTAAACCCCCCATACCCACCTATAACGGTTCGGGAGCTGCGGTCGTTTTAAATTTGTATGGGAGAACCTCTTTTTTGTTCGGGAGGGTAATTTTTTTTCAACTTTCCAGAAAGGCCCCAGGGTTTTAGTCATTTTTAGTTTTGACACCTACCCCCCATCGATTATGGTTTCCGAGATCCATACACCAGTTCTATCAAGGAAACCAAAAATGACACTTTTCGGATTTTTCTGGTGGTCACAGGAACCTCCTCTACACTTTTCACCTATACCACAAACACCCCCCATCGCTCCTTCTGGGAGAACAATGATGTCAATGAGTGAGTCAGTCAGTCAGTGAGTCAGTGGTAATCGAGCTTTATATAATATAATAACTAGTATTTGGGTGGCGCGCGGGCTGCGAGCAGCCCGCGTTATCGATGTGCATTAGTAATTATAACAAAAATGTCATTGCAGTTAAAAAAAAATATATATAATTTTCATACAAGTCGAATCAATGACAGTTTCTTCTAGTTCAGTACAAAGTGTGAACAGGGTTACCATGTGCAAGTTGATTTTTTCGATAAAACTTTAGTCGATGTAAAATCGCCCCAAGATTGTAATCGAGTTTTGTTAAGGGACCATACCTCTAAGTGCAGTGGTTAACGTGGGCCGTTGCCTCGGAGACCAGCTCGAGATGTGGAAAAAGCTCCCCATTCGGGACTCGGCCTTCGGCCTCGTTAGTGACTCTCCTAAGGAATGTAAACGCGTAACACCCCATTCGTAAGTGACTAACATGGCTCGGCCTACGGCCTCGCGGAGGCCACGCTCGGCCTTCGGCCTCGCGGGCCGAAAGCTCGGCCTTCGGCCTCGCAAATTTGAAGCTCGGCCTGCGGCCTCGCAACCGTGGCGTTGTATCGCCAGTGAAAATCCCCATCTAGTAAATAAAAAGATTTAAAAATTCTCATGCAAGTCGAACAACTGACAGATACTTTTAGTTCCCGTGAGCGGTTGCATCAAAGACCAGCTCGAGATGTGGAAAAAAAACTCCCCATTCGGGACTCGGCCTTCGGCCTCGTTAGTGACTCTCCTAAGAAATGTAAATGCGTAACACCCCATTCGGAACTCGGCCTTCGGCCTCGTAAGTGACTAACACGGCTCGGCCTAAGGCCTCGCGGAGGCCACGCTCGGCCTTCGGCCTCGCGGGCCGAAAGCTCGGCCTTCGGCCTCGCCCTCGTAGCTCGGCCTTCGGCCTCGCGGGTTTGAAGCTCGGCCTGCGGCCTCGCAGCCGTGGCGTTGTATCGCCAGCGAAAATCCCCATTCAGTAAAAAAAAAACAAATGACGTCATCCAAAAATTTTTTTTATATTTCGAATCAGGGACCCCCAATCTCCCTAAATACCAAATTTCAGCCAGATCGGAGCAACTTGGATTTTGGTATCCGGGTCGAAGGACCAATTTTCAAATTTCGAATAAAACCCTAAATTCTCCTACAAATTCTCTATAACATTTGTTCAAACCCCCCATACCCACCTATAACGGTTCGGGAGCAGCGGTCGTTTCAAATTTGTATGGGAGAACCTCTTTTTTGTTCAGGAGGGTAACTTTTTTTCAACTTTCCAAAAGGGTCATAGGGTTTTAGTCATTTTTAGTTTTGACACCTACCCCCCATCGCTTATGGTTTTCGAGATCCCTACACCAGTTCCATAAAGGAAACCAAAAATGACACTTTTCGGATTTTTCCCTAGGTCACGTAGGCACTCCCTATACAGTCCACTATATAATATTAACCCAAAAACACTCCTTCTGGGAGAACAATTCTGTCAGTCAGTGAGTCAATCAGTGGTAGTTCAGCTTTATATATTATAATAATAATAACTAGGTGTTGGGTGGTGCGCGGGCTGCGAGCAGCCCGCGTTATCGATGTGCATTTGTATATTTTTTAAAATTTTAGTTGCAGTTAAAAAAAATATATTAAAATTCTCATACAAGTCGAGAAAGGGACAGTTTCTTCTAGTTCAGTAAAAAGTGTGAGCAGGGTTACCATGTGAAAGTTGATTTTTTCGATAAAATTTTAGTCGATGTAAAATCGCCCCAAGATTGTTATCGACTTTTGTTAAGGGACCATACCTCTAAGTGCAGTGGTTAACGTGGGCCGTTGCCTCGGAGACCAGCTCGAGATGTGGAAAAAGCTCCCCATTCGGGACTCGGCCTTCGGCCTCGTTAGTGACTCTCCTAAGGAATGTAAACGCGTAACACCCCATTCGTAAGTGACTAACACGGCTCGGCCTACGGCCTCGCGGAGGCCACGCTTGGCCTTCGGCCTCGCGGGCTGCGGCCTCGCAACTGTGGCGTTGTATCACCAGCGAAAATCTCCATCCAGTAAATAAAAAGATTTAAAAATTCTCATGCAAGTCGAACAACTGACAGATACTTTTAGTTCCCGTGAGCGGTTGCATCAAAGACCAGCTCGAGATGTGGAAAAAAAACTCCCTATTCGGAACTTGGCCTTCGGCCTCGTTAGTGACTCTCCTAAGGAATGTAAATGCGTAACACCCCATACAGAACTCGGCCTTCGGCCTCGTAAGTGACTTACACGGCTCGGCCTGCGGCCTCGCGGAGGCCACGCTCGGCCTCGGCCTCGCGGGCCGAAAGCTCGGCCTTCGGCCTCGCCCTCGAAGCTCGGCCTTCGGCCTCGCAGGTTTGAAGCTCGGCCTGCGGCCTCGCAAATAAGAAGTGGTTTCGCCATCAAAAATCCCCATTCAGTAAAAAAAAATGACGTCATCCAAAATTTTTTTTTCATATTTGGAATCAAGGACCCCCAATCTCCCCAAATACCAAATTTCAGCCAGATCAGAGCAACTAGGATTTTGGTATCCGGGTTGAAGGACCAATTTTCAATTTTCGACTAAAACCTCAAATTCTCCTACAAACCCTCTATAACATTTGTTTGAACCCCCCATACCCACCTATAACGGTTCGGGAGCTGCGGTTGTTTTAAATTTGTATGGGAGAACCTCTTTTTTGTTTAGGAGGGTAATTTTTTTTCAATTTTCCAAAAAGGTCCTAAGGTTTTAGTCATTTTTAGTTTGAACACCTACCCCCCATCGCCTTTGGTTTCCGAGATCTGTACACCAGTTCCATGAAGGAAACCAAAAATGACACTTTTCGGATTTTTCTGGTGGTCATAGGAACATCTTTTACACTTTTCCCCTACATCACAAACACCTCCCATCGCTCCTTCTAGGAGAACAATGATGTCAATGAGTGAGTGAGTGAGTGAGTGAGTGGTAATCGAACTTTATATAATATAATAACTGGTATTTGGGTGGTGCGCGGGCTGCGAGCAGCCCGCGTTATCGATGTGCATTTGTATATTTTTTAAAATTTTAGTTGCAGTTAAAAAAAATATATTAAAATTCTCATACAAGTCGAGAAAGGGACAGTTTCTTCTAGTTCAGTAAAAAGTGTGAGCAGGGTTACCATGTGAAAGTTGATTTTTTCGATAAAATTTTAGTCGATGTAAAATCGCCCCAAGATTGTTATCGACTTTTGTTAAGGGACCATACCTCTAAGTGCAGTGGTTAACGTGGGCCGTTGCCTCGGAGACCAGCTCGAGATGTGGAAAAAGCTCCCCATTCGGGACTCGGCCTTCGGCCTCGTTAGTGACTCTCCTAAGGAATGTAAACGCGTAACACCCCATTCGTAAGTGACTAACACGGCTCGGCCTACGGCCTCGCGGAGGCCACGCTTGGCCTTCGGCCTCGCGGGCTGCGGCCTCGCAACTGTGGCGTTGTATCACCAGCGAAAATCTCCATCCAGTAAATAAAAAGATTTAAAAATTCTCATGCAAGTCGAACAACTGACAGATACTTTTAGTTCCCGTGAGCGGTTGCATCAAAGACCAGCTCGAGATGTGGAAAAAAAACTCCCTATTCGGAACTTGGCCTTCGGCCTCGTTAGTGACTCTCCTAAGGAATGTAAATGCGTAACACCCCATACAGAACTCGGCCTTCGGCCTCGTAAGTGACTTACACGGCTCGGCCTGCGGCCTCGCGGAGGCCACGCTCGGCCTCGGCCTCGCGGGCCGAAAGCTCGGCCTTCGGCCTCGCCCTCGAAGCTCGGCCTTCGGCCTCGCAGGTTTGAAGCTCGGCCTGCGGCCTCGCAAATAAGAAGTGGTTTCGCCATCAAAAATCCCCATTCAGTAAAAAAAAATGACGTCATCCAAAATTTTTTTTCATATTTGGAATCAAGGACCCCCAATCTCCCCAAATACCAAATTTCAGCCAGATCAGAGCAACTAGGATTTTGGTATCCGGGTCGAAGGACCAATTTTCAATTTTCGACTAAAACCTCAAATTCTCCTACAAACCCTCTATAACTTTTGTTTAAACCCCCCATACCCACCTACAACGGTTCGGGAGCTGCGGTTGTTTTAAATTTGTATGGGAGAACCTCTTTTTTGTTTAGGAGGGTAATTTTTTTTTAACTTTCCAAAAAGGTCCCAAGGTTTTAGTCATTTTTAGTTTGAACACCTACCCCCCATCGCCTTTGGTTTCCGAGATCTGTACACCAGTTCCATGAAGGAAACCAAAAATGACACTTTTCGGATTTTTCTGGGGGTCACGTGGGCACTCTCTATACAGTCCACATCATAGTTTTAACCCAAAAATACTCCTTCTAGGAGAACAATTCTGTCAGTGAGTCAATCAGTGGTAGTGCAGCTTTATATATTATAACTAGTATTTGGGTGGTGCGCGGGCTGCGAGCAGCCCGCGTTATCGATTTGCATTTGTATTGTTATCAAAATTTTAGTTGCAGTTGAAAAAATATATATAAAATTCTCATACAAGTAAAGTAAGTGACAGTTTCTTCTAGTTCAGTACAAAGTGTGAGCAGGGTTACCATGTGAAAGTTGATATTTTCGATAAAATTTTAGTCGATTTAAGATCGCCCCAAGATTGTAATCGAGTTATGTTAAGGGACCATACCTCTAAGTGCAGTGGTTAACGTGGGCAGTTGCCTCGGAGACCAGCTCGATATGTGAAAATACTCGTTATCCGGAACTCGGCCTTCGGCCTCGTTAGTGACTCCCATATGGTACGTTGAAGCGTTACACTTCATTCAAGCTCGGCCTTCGGCCTCGCAGATTTGAAGCTCGGCCTTCGGCCTCGCAGGTTTGAAGCTCGGCCTTCGGCCTCGCGGTGGTAAAGACAGCTTCTTTAAGTTCAGTACAAAGTGAGAACAGAGTTACCATATGCAAGTTTATTTTTTTCATAAAAATTTTAGTCGTGGTAAAATCGCACAAAGAATTTAAACGACTTTTGTTAAAGGACCCTACCTCTAATTGTAGTAAATAACGTAGGCAGTTGCATTGGAGACCAGCTCGAGATGTGGAAAAAACTCCCCATCCGAGACTCGGCCTTCGGCCTCGTTAGCGACTTCCATAGGATGCGTTAATGAGGTACACCCCATTCGGAACTCGGCCTTCGGCCTCGTAAGTTACTAACACGGCTCGGCCTACGGCCTCGCGGAGGCCACGCTCGGCCTTCGGCCTCGCGGGCCGAAAGCTCGGCCTCCGGCCTCGCAGGTTTGAAGCTCGGCCTTCGGCCTCGCGGTGTTTAAGGCTCGGCCTGCGGCCTCGCAAGTTACAAAGGGAATGTTTTTAAGCTGTTCCCAATGACGGCCAGCTCGGCCTTCGGCCTCGCAGGCCTACAGCTTGGCCTCCGGCCTCGCTAGGGTGGAGCTCGGCCTTCGGCCTCGCCTCCACAGCTCGGCCTGCGGCCTCGCTCGATTGCAGCTCGGCCTACGGCCTCGCAAAGGGAATGTGGTTTCGCCACCAAAATTCCGCATGCCGTAAAAAAAAAACAAATGACGTCATCAAAAAACTTTTTTCATATTTCGAATCAGGGACTCTAAATTTCCCTAAATACTTAATTTCAGCCAGATCGGAGCAACTTGAATTTTGGTATCCGGTTCGAAGGACCAATTTCAAGTTTTGGACAAAATCCCCAAATTTCCCTACAAGCCCTCTATAACATTTGTTCAAACTCTCCATACCTACCTAAAACGGTTCCGGAGTTGCGATCGTTTTAATTTTGTATGGGAGAACCTCTTTTTTAATAGGTAGGGTAATTATTTTTAACTTTCCAAAAGGGTCCCAGGGTTTTAGTCATTTTTAGTTTCGACACCTACCCCCCATCGCTTATGGTTTCCGAGATCCGTACACCAGTTCCATGAAGGAAACCAAAAATGACACTTTTCGGATTTTTCTGGGGGTCACGTGGGCACTCTCTATACAGTTCAAACCATAATTTTAACCCAAAAACACTCCTTCTGGGAGAACAATTCTGTCAGTGAGTCAATCAGTGGTAGAGCAGCTTTATATATTATAACTAGGTGTTGGGTGGTGCGCGGGCTGCGAGCAGCCCGCGTTATCGATGTGCATTTGTATTTTCAATTAAAGTTTTAGTTGCAGTTTATAAATTATATATAAAATTCTCATACAAGTTGAGTAAGTGACAGTTTCTTCTAGTTCAGTACAAAGTGTGGGTAGGGTTACCATGTGCAAGTTGATTTTTTTGATAAAATTTTAGTCGCTGTAAGATCGCACCAAGATTGTAAACGACTTTTGTTAAGGGACCATACCTCTAAGTGCAGTGGTTAACGTGGGCAGTTGCCTCGGAGACCAGCTCGAGATGTGGAATAAACTCCCCATTCGGGACTCGGCCTTCGGCCTCGTTAGTGACTCTCCTAAGGAATGTAAACGCGTAACACCCCATTCGTAAGTGACTAACACGGCTCGGCCTACGGCCTCGCGGAGGCCACGCTCGGCCTTTAGCCTCGCGGGCCGAAAACTCGGCCTTCGGCCTCGCCCTGGAAGCTCGGCCTTCGGCCTCGCAGGTTTAAAGCTCGGCCTACGGCCTCGCAACCATGGCGTTGTATCGCCAGCGAAAATCCCCATCCAGTAAATAAAAAGATTTAAAAATTCTCATGCAAGTCTAACAACTGACAGATACTTTTAGTTCCCGTGAGCGGTTGCATCAAAGACCAGCTCGAGATGTGGAAAAAAAACTCCCCATTCGGGACTCGGCCTTCGGCCTCGTTAGTGACTCTCCTAAGGAATGTAAATGCGTAACACCCCATTCGGAACTCGGCCTTCGGCCTCGTAAGTGACTAACACGGCTCGGCCTTCGGCCTCGCAGGTTTGAAGCTCGGCCTGCGGCCTCGCAGCCGTGGCGTTGTATCGCCAGCGAAAATCCCCATCCAGTAAAAAAAAAACAAATGACGTCATCCAAAAATTTTTTATATATTTGTAATCAGGGACCCCCAATCTCCCTAAATACCAAATTTCAACCAGATCGGAGCAACTTAGATTTTGGTATCCGGGTCGAAGGACCAATTTTCAATTTTCGACTAAAACCTCAAATTCTCCTACAAACCCTCTATAACATTTGTTTGAACCCCCCATACCTACCTATAACGGTTCCGGAGTTGCGATCGTTTTAATTTTGTATGGGAGAACCTCTTTTTTGTTCGGGAGGGTAATTTTTTTTAAACTTTTTAAAAGGATCCCAGGGTTGTAGTCATTTTTAGTTTTGACACCAACCCCCCATCGATTATAGTTTCCGAGATCCCTACACCAGTTCCATGATGGAAACCAAAATTGACACTTTTCGGATTTTTCTGGTGGTCATAGGAACATCTTTTACACTTTTCCCCTACATCACAAACACCTCCCATCGCTCCTTCTAGGAGAACAATGATGTCAATGAGTGAGTGAGTGAGTGAGTGAGTTGTAATCGAACTTTATATAATATAATAACTGGTATTTGGGTGGTGCGCGGGCTGCGAGCAGCCCGCGTTATCGATGTGCATTTGTATATTTTTTAAAATTTTAGTTGCAGTTAAAAAAAATATATTAAAATTCTCATACAAGTCGAGAAAGGGACAGTTTCTTCTAGTTCAGTAAAAAGTGTGAGCAGGGTTACCATGTGAAAGTTGATTTTTTCGATAAAATTTTAGTCGATGTAAAATCGCCCCAAGATTGTTATCGACTTTTGTTAAGGGACCATACCTCTAAGTGCAGTGGTTAACGTGGGCCGTTGCCTCGGAGACCAGCTCGAGATGTGGAAAAAGCTCCCCATTCGGGACTCGGCCTTCGGCCTCGTTAGTGACTCTCCTAAGGAATGTAAACGCGTAACACCCCATTCGTAAGTGACTAACACGGCTCGGCCTACGGCCTCGCGGAGGCCACGCTTGGCCTTCGGCCTCGCGGGCTGCGGCCTCGCAACTGTGGCGTTGTATCACCAGCGAAAATCTCCATCCAGTAAATAAAAAGATTTAAAAATTCTCATGCAAGTCGAACAACTGACAGATACTTTTAGTTCCCGTGAGCGGTTGCATCAAAGACCAGCTCGAGATGTGGAAAAAAAACTCCCTATTCGGAACTTGGCCTTCGGCCTCGTTAGTGACTCTCCTAAGGAATGTAAATGCGTAACACCCCATACAGAACTCGGCCTTCGGCCTCGTAAGTGACTTACACGGCTCGGCCTGCGGCCTCGCGGAGGCCACGCTCGGCCTCGGCCTCGCGGGCCGAAAGCTCGGCCTTCGGCCTCGCCCTCGAAGCTCGGCCTTCGGCCTCGCAGGTTTGAAGCTCGGCCTGCGGCCTCGCAAATAAGAAGTGGTTTCGCCATCAAAAATCCCCATTCAGTAAAAAAAAATGACGTCATCCAAAATTTTTTTTCATATTTGGAATCAAGGACCCCCAATCTCCCCAAATACCAAATTTCAGCCAGATCAGAGCAACTAGGATTTTGGTATCCGGGTCGAAGGACCAATTTTCAATTTTCGACTAAAACCTCAAATTCTCCTACAAACCCTCTATAACTTTTGTTTAAACCCCCCATACCCACCTACAACGGTTCGGGAGCTGCGGTTGTTTTAAATTTGTATGGGAGAACCTCTTTTTTGTTTAGGAGGGTAATTTTTTTTTAACTTTCCAAAAAGGTCCCAAGGTTTTAGTCATTTTTAGTTTGAACACCTACCCCCCATCGCCTTTGGTTTCCGAGATCTGTACACCAGTTCCATGAAGGAAACCAAAAATGACACTTTTCGGATTTTTCTGGGGGTCACGTGGGCACTCTCTATACAGTCCACATCATAGTTTTAACCCAAAAATACTCCTTCTAGGAGAACAATTCTGTCAGTGAGTCAATCAGTGGTAGTGCAGCTTTATATATTATAACTAGGTGTTGGGTGGTGCGCGGGCTGCGAGCAGCCCGCGTTATCGATGTGCATTTGTATTTTCAATTAAAGTTTTAGTTGCAGTTTATAAATTATATATAAAATTCTCATACAAGTTGAGTAAGTGACAGTTTCTTCTAGTTCAGTACAAAGTGTGGGTAGGATTACCATGTGCAAGTTGATTTTTTTGATAAAATTTTAGTCGCTGTAAGATCGCACCAAGATTGTAAACGACTTTTGTTAAGGGACCATACCTCTAAGTGCAGTGGTTAACGTGGGCAGTTGCCTCGGAGACCAGCTCGAGATGTGGAATAAACTCCCCATTCGGGACTCGGCCTTCGGCCTCGTTAGTGACTCTCCTAAGGAATGTAAACGCGTAACACCCCATTCGTAAGTGACTAACACGGCTCGGCCTACGGCCTCGCGGAGGCCACGCTCGGCCTTCAGCCTCGCGGGCCGAAAACTCGGCCTTCGGCCTCGCCCTGGAAGCTCGGCCTTCGGCCTCGCAGGTTTAAAGCTCGGCCTACGGCCTCGCAACCATGGCGTTGTATCGCCAGCGAAAATCCCCATCCAGTAAATAAAAAGATTTAAAAATTCTCATGCAAGTCTAACAACTGACAGATACTTTTAGTTCCCGTGAGCGGTTGCATCAAAGACCAGCTCGAGATGTGGAAAAAAAACTCCCCATTCGGGACTCGGCCTTCGGCCTCGTTAGTGACTCTCCTAAGGAATGTAAATGCGTAACACCCCATTCGGAACTCGGCCTTCGGCCTCGTAAGTGACTAACACGGCTCGGCCTTCGGCCTCGCAGGTTTGAAGCTCGGCCTGCGGCCTCGCAGCCGTGGCGTTGTATCGCCAGCGAAAATCCCCATCCAGTAAAAAAAAAACAAATGACGTCATCCAAAAATTTTTTATATATTTGTAATCAGGGACCCCCAATCTCCCTAAATACCAAATTTCAACCAGATCGGAGCAACTTAGATTTTGGTATCCGGGTCGAAGGACCAATTTTCAATTTTCGACTAAAACCTCAAATTCTCCTACAAACCCTCTATGACATTTGTTTGAACCCCCCATACCTACCTATAACGGTTCCGGAGTTGCGATCGTTTTAATTTTGTATGGGAGAACCTCTTTTTTGTTCGGGAGGGTAATTTTTTTTAAACTTTTTAAAAGGATCCCAGGGTTGTTGTCATTTTTAGTTTTGACACCAACCCCCCATCGATTATAGTTTCCGAGATCCCTACACCAGTTCCATGATGGAAACCAAAATTGACACTTTTCGGATTTTTCTGGAGGTCACGGAAACCTCCTCTACACTTTTTCCCTACTCCACAAACACCCCCCATCGCTCCTTCTAGGAGAACAATTCTGTCAATCAGTGAGTCAGTCAGTCAGTGAGTGAATCAGTGGTAATCGAGCTTTATATATATACTAGGTGTTGGGTGGTGCGCGGGCTGCGAGCAGCCCGCGTTATCGATGTGCATTTGTATTTATTTCAAGATTGTATTTGCAGTTTATAAAAATATATAAAATTCTCATACAAGTTGAGTAAGGGACAGTTTCTTCTAGTTCAGTACAAAGTGTGGGCAGGGTTACCATGTGCAAGTTGATTTTTTTGATAAAATTTTAGTCGCTGTAAAATCGCACCAAGATTGTAAACGACTTTTGTTAAGGGACCATACCTCTAAGTGCAGTGGTTAACGTGGGCAGTTGCCTCGGAGACCAGCTCGAGATGTGGAAAAAAAACTCCCCATTCGGGACTCGGCCTTCGGCCTCGTTAGTGACTCTCCTAAGGAATGTAAACGCGTAACACCCCATTCGTAAGTGACTAACACGGTTTGGCCTACGGCCTCGCGGAGGCCACGCTCGGCCTTCGGCCTCGCGGGCCGAAAGCTCGGCCTTCGGCCTCGCAGGTTTGAAGCTCGGCCTGCGGCCTCGCAACCGTGGCGTTGTATCGCCAGCGTAAATCCCCATCCAGTAAATAAAAAGATTTAAAAATTCTCATGCAAGTCGAACAACTGACAGATACTTTTAGTTCCCGTGAGCGGTTGCATCAAAGACCAGCTCGAGATGTGGAAAAAAAAACTCCCTATTCGGGACTCGGCCTTCGGCCTCGTTAGTGACTCTCCTAAGAAATGTAAATGCGTAACACTTCATTCGGAACTCGGCCTTCGGCCTCGTAAGTGACTAACACGGCTCGGCCTACGGCCTCGCGGAGGCCACGCTCGGCCTTCGGCCTCGTAGGCCGAAAGCTCGGCCTTCGGCCTCGCCCTCGAAGCTCGGCCTTCGGCCTCGCAGGTTTGAAGCTCGGCCTGCGGCCTCGCAGCCGTGGCGTTGTATCGCCAGCGAAAATCCCCATCCAGTAAAAAAAAAACAAATGACGTCATCCAAAAATTTTTTTCATATTTGGAATCAGGGACCCCCATTCTCCCTAAATACTAAATTTCAACCAGATCGGAGCAACTTGGATTTTGGTATCCGGGTCGAAGGACCAATTTTCAATTTTCGACTAAAGCCCCAAATTCTCCTACAAACCTTCTATAACATTTGTTCAAACCCCCCATACCCACCTATAACGGTTCGGGAGCTGCGGTCGTTTTAAATTTGTATGGGAGAACCTCTTTTTTGTTAAGGAGGGTAATTTTTTTTCAACTTTCCAAAAAGGTCCCAGGGTTTTAGTCATTTTTAGTTTTGACACCTACCCCCCATCGATTATGGTTTCCGAGATCCGTACACCAGTTCCATCAAGGAAACCAAAAATGTCACTTTTCGGATTTTTCTGGTGGTCATAGGAACCTCCTCTACACTTTTTCCCTACACCACAAACACCCCCCATCGCTCCTTCTGGGAGAACAATGATGTCAATGAGTCAGTGAGTGAGTCAGTGGTAATCGAACTTTATATAATACTAGATGTTCGGTTGTGCGCGGGCTGCGAGCAGCCCGCGTTATCGATGTGCATTTGTATATTTTTTAAAATTTTAGTTGCAGTTTATAAAAATATATAAAATTCTCATACAAGTCGAGTAAGTGACAGTTTCTTCTAGTTCAGTACAAAGTGTGAGCAGGGTTACCATGTGCAAGTTGATTTTTTCGATAAAATTTTAGTCGATGTAAAATCGCCCTAAGATTGTAATCGAGTTTTGTTAAGGGACCATACCTCTAAGTGCAGTGGTTAACGTGGGCCGTTGCCTCGGAGACCAGCTCGAGATGTGGAAAAAAGCTCCCCATTCGGGACTCGGCCTTCGGCCTCGTTAGTAACTCTCCTAAGGAATGTAAACGCGTAACACCCCATTCGTAAGTGACTGACACGGCTCGGCCTACGGCCTCGCGGAGGCCACGCTCGGCCTTCGGCCTCGCAGGCCGAAAGCTCGGCCTTCGGCCTCGCAGGTTTGAAGCTCGGCCTTCGGCCTCGCAACCGTGGCGTTGTATCGCCAGCGAAAATCCCCATCCAGTAAATAAAAAGATTTAAAAATTCTCATGCAAGTCGAACAACTGACAGATACTTTTAGTTCCCGTGAGCGGTTGCATCAAAGACCAGCTCGAGATGTAGTAAAAACTCCCCATTCTGAACTCGGCCTTCGGCCTCGTTAGTGACTCTCCTAAGGAATGTAAATGCGTAACACCCCATTCGGAACTCGGCCTTCGGCCTCGTAAGTGACTAACACGGCTCGGCCTACGGCCTCGCGGAGGCCACGCTCGGCCTTCGGCCTCGCGGGCCGAAAGCTCGGCCTTCGGCCTCGCCCTCGAAGCTCGGCCTTCGGCCTCGCAGGTTTGAAGCTCGGCCTGCGGCCTCGCAGCCGTGGCGTTGTATCGCCAGCAAAAATCCCCATCCAGTAAAAAAAAAAAAATGACGTCATCCAAAATTTTTTTTTATATTTGGAATCAGGGACCCCCAATCTCCCTAAATACCAAATTTCAGCCAGATCGGAGCAACTTGGATTTTGGTATCCGGGTCGAAGGACCAATTTTCAATTTTCGACTAAAACCCCAAATTTTCCTACAAACCCTCTATAACATTTGTTCAAACCCCCCATACCCACCTATAACGGTTCCGGAGCTGCGGTCGTTTTAAATTTGTATGGGAGAACCTCTTTTTTGTTTGGGAGGGTAATTTTTTTTCAACTTTTTAAAAGGATCCCAGGGTTTTAGTCATTTTTAGTTTTGACACCAACCCCCCATCGATTATAGTTTCCGAGATCCCTACACCAGTTCCATGATGGAAACCAAAAATGACACTTTTCGGATTTTTCTGGAGGTCACGGGAACCTCCTCTACACTTTTCCCCTACACCACAAACACCCCCCATCGCTCCTTCTAGGAGAACAATTCTGTCAATCAGTGAGTCAGTGAGTCAGTCAATCAGTCAGTGGTAATCGAGCTTTATATATATACTAGGTGTTGGGTTGTGCGCGGGCTGCGAGCAGCCCGCGTTATCGATGTGAATTTGTATTTATTTCAAGATTGTAATTGCAGTTTATAAAAATATATAAAATTCTCATACAAGTCGAGTAGGTGACAGTTTCTTCTAGTTCAGTACAAAGTGTGAGCAGGGTTACCATGTGCAAGTTGATTTTTTTGATAAAATTTTAGTCGCTTCAAAATCGCACCAAGATTTTAAACGAGTTTTGTTAAGGGACCATACCTCTAAGTGCAGTGGTTAACGTGGGCAGTTGCCTCGGAGACCAGCTCGAGATGTGGAATAAACTCCCCATTCGGGACTCGGCCTTCGGCCTCGTTAGTGACTCTCCTAAGGAATGTAAACGCGTAACACCCCATTCGTAAGTGACTAACATGGCTCGGCCTACGGCCTCGCGGAGGCCACGCTCGGCCTTCGGCCTCGCGGGCCGAAAGCTCGGCCTTCGGCCTCGCAGGTTTGAAGCTCGGCCTGCGGCCTCGCAACCGTGGCGTTGTATCGCCAGCGAAAATCCCCATCCAGTAAATAAAAAGATTTAAAAATTCTCATGCAAGTCGAACAACTGACAGATACTTTTAGTTCCCGTGAGCGGTTGCATCAAAGACCAGCTCGAGATGTGGAAAAAAAACTCCCCATTCGGGACTCGGCCTTCGGCCTCGTTAGTGACTCTCCTAAGGAATGTAAATGCGTAACACCCCATTCGGAACTCGGCCTTCGGCCTCGTAAGTGACTAACACGGCTCGGCCTGCGGCCTCGCGGAGGCCACGCTCGGCCTTCGGCCTCGCGGGCCGAAAGCTCGGCCTTCGGCCTCGCCCTGGAAGCTCGGCCTTCGGCCTCGCAGGTTTGAAGCTCGGCCTGCGGCCTCGCAAATAAGAAGTGGTTTCGCCATCAAAAATCCCCATCCAGTAAAAAAAAAACAAATGACGTCATCCAAAAAATTTTTTCATATTTGGAATCAGGGACCCCCAATCTCCCTAAATACCAAATTTCAGCCAGATCGGAGCAACTTGGATTTTGGTATCCGGGTCGAAGGACCAATTTTCAATTTTAGACTAAAACCCCAAATTTTCCTACAAACCCTCTATAACATTTGTTTAAACCCCCCATACCCACCTATAACGGTTCCGGAGCTGCGGTCGTTTTAAATTTGTATGGGAGAACCTCTTTTTTGTTTGGGAGGGTAATTTTTTTTCAACTTTTTAAAAGGATCCCAGGGTTTTAGTCATTTTTAGTTTTGACACCAACCCCCCATCGATTATAGTTTCCGAGATCCCTACACCAGTTCCATGATGGAAACCAAAAATGACACTTTTCGGATTTTTCTGGAGGTCACGGGAACCTCCTCTACACTTTTCCCCTACACCACAAACACCCCCCATCGCTCCTTCTAGGAGAACAATTCTGTCAATCAGTGAGTCAGTCAATCAGTCAGTGGTAATCGAGCTTTATATATATATAATAACTAGTATTTCGGGTGGTGCGCGGGCTGCGAGCAGCCCGCGTTATCGATGTGCATTTGTATATTTTTTAAAATTTTAGTTGCAGTTGAAAAAAATATATTATAATTCTCATACAAGTCGAGAAAGGGACAGTTTCTTCTAATTCAGTACAAAGTGTGAGCAGGGTTACCATGTGCAAGTTGATTTTTTTTATAAAATTTTAGTCGCTGTAAAATCGCACTAAGATTGTTAACGACTTTTCTTAAGGGACCATACCTCTAAGTGCAGTGGTTAACGTGGGCAGTTGCCTCGGAGACCAGCTCGAGATGTGGAAAAAGCTCCCCATTCGGGACTCGGCCTTCGGCCTCGTTAGTGACTCTCCTAAGGAATGTAAACGCGTAACACCCCATTCGTAAGTGACTAACACGGCTCGGCCTACGGCCTCGCGGAGGCCACGCTCGGCCTTCGGCCTCGCGGGCCGAAAGCTCGGCCTTCGGCCTCGCAGGTTTAAAGCTCGGCCTGCGGCCTCGCAACCGTGGCGTTGTATCGTCAGCGAAAATCCCCATCCAGTAAATAAAAAGATTTAAAAATTTCCATGCAAGTCGAACAACTGACAGATACTTTTAGTTCCCGTGAGCGGTTGCATCAAAGACCAGCTCGAGATGTGGTAAAAACTCCTCATTCTGAACTCGGCCTTCGGCCTCGTTAGTGACTTTCCTAAGGAATGTAAATGCGTAACACCCCATTCGGAACTCGGCCTTCGGCCTCGTAAGTGACTAACACGGCTCGGCCTACGGCCTCGCGGAGGCCACGCTCGGCCTTCGGCCTCACCCTCGAAGCTCGGCCTTCGGCCTCGCCCTGGAAGCTCGGCCTTCGGCCTCGCAGGTTTGAAGCTCGGCCTGCGGCCTCGCAAATAAGAAGTGGTTTCGCCATCAAAAATCCCCATCCAGTAAAAAAAAAACAAATGACGTCATCCAAAAAATTTTTTCATATTTGGAATCAATGACCCCCAATCTCCCTAAATACCAAATTTCAGCCAGATCGGAGCAACTTGGATTTTGGTATCCGGGTCGAAGGACCAATTTTCAATTTTCGACTAAGACCCCAAATTCTCCTACAAACCCTCTATAACATTTGTTCAAACCCCCCATACCCAACTATAACGGTTCGGGAGCTGCGGTCGTTTTAAATTTGTATGGGAGAACCTCTTTTTTGTTCGGGAGGGTAATTTTTATTCATATTTCCAAAAAGGTCCCAGGGTTTTAGTCATTTTTAGTTTTGACACCTACCCCCCATCGATTATGGTTTCCGAGATCCGTACACCAGTTCCATCAAGGAAACCAAAAATGACACTTTTCGGATTTTTCTGGTGGTCATAGGAACCTCCTCTACACTTTTCCCCTACATCACAAACACCCCCCATCGCTCCTTCTGGGAGAACAATGATGTCAATGAGTCAGTCAGTGAGTGAGTCAGTGGTAATCGAACTTTATATAATATAACTAGGTGTTGCGTGGCGCGCGGGCTGCGAGCAGCCCGCGTTATCGATGTGCATTAGTATTATTAACAAAAATGTCGTTGCAGTTGCTAAAATGATATAAAATTCTCATGCAAATCGAATAACTCACAGTTTCATCTATTTCAGTAGAAAGTGTGAGCAGGGTTACCATGTGCAAGTTGATTTTTTAAATAAAATTTTAGTCGCGGTAAAACTGGACCAAGATTGTAAACGACTTTTGTTAAGGGACCATACCTCTAAGTGCAGTGGTTAACGTGGGCAGTTGCCTCGGAGACCAGCTCGATATGTGAAAATACTCGTTATCCGGAACTCGGCCTTCGGCCTCGTTAGTGACTCCCATAAGGTGTGTTGATGCGTTACACCTTATTCGAGCTCGGCCTTCGGCCTCGCAGATTTGAAGCTCGGCCTTCGGCCTCGCAGGTTTGAAGCTCGGCCTTCGGCCTCGCGGTGGTAGAGACAGCTTCTTCAAGTTCAGTACAAAGTGAGAACAGAGTTACCATATGCAAGTTTATTTTTTTCATAAAAATTTTAGTCGGGGTAAAATCGCACAAAGAATTTAAACGACTTTTGTTAAGGGACCCTACCTCTAATTGTAGTAAATAACGTGGGCAGTTGCATTGGAGACCAGCTCGAGATGTGGAAAAAACTCCCCATCCGGGACTCGGCCTTCGGCCTCGTTAGCGACTTCCATAGGATGCGTTAATGAGGTACACCCCATTCGGAACTCGGCCTTCGGCCTCGTAAGTTACTAACACGGCTCGGCCTGCGGCCTCGCGGAGGCCACGCTCGGCCTTCGGCCTCGCGGGCCGAAAGCTCGGCCTCCGGCCTCGCAGGTTTGAAGCTCGGCCTTCGGCCTCGCGGTGTTTAAGGCTCGGCCTGCGGCCTCGCAAGTTATAAAGGAAATGTTTTTAAGCTGTTCCCAATGACGGCCAGCTCGGCCTTCGGCCTCGCAGGCCTACAGCTCGGCCTCCGGCCTCGCCAGGGTGGAGCTCGGCCTTCGGCCTCGCCTCCACAGCTCGGCCTGCGGCCTCGCTCGATTGCAGCTCGGCCTACGGCCTCGCAAAGAGAATGTGGTTTCGCCACCAAAAATCCGCATTCAGTAAAAAAAAAACTAATGACGTCATCAAAAAACTTTTTTCATATTTCGAATCAGGGACCCCAAATCTCCCTAAATACTTAATTTTAACCAGATCGGAGCAACTTGAATTTTGGTATCCGGTTCGAAGGACCAATTTGCAATTTTTGACAAAAACCCCAAATTTCCCTACAAACCCTCTATGACATTTGTTTGAACCCCCCATACCCACCTATAACGGTTCCGGAGTTGCGATCGTTTTAATTTTGTATGGGAGAACCTCTTTTTTGTTAGGGAGGGTATTTTTTTTTATTTTTCCAAAAAGGTCCCAGGGTTTTAGTCATTTTTAGTTTTGACACCTACCCCCCATCGGTTATGGTTTCCGAGATCCCTACACCTGTTCCATGAAGGAAACCAAAAATGCCACTTTTCGGATTTTTCTGGGGGTCACGTGACCACTCTTTATACAGTCCACACCATAATTTCAACCCAAAAATACTCCTTCTAGGAGAACAATGATGTCAGTCAGTCAATGAGTGGGTCTTCAGCTTTATATATTATAGCTAGTATTTCGGGTAGTTCGCGGGCTGCGAGCAGCCCGCGTTATCGATGTGCATTAGTATTTATTTCAAGATTGTAATTGCAGTTGAAAAAAAAATATAAAAATCTCATACAAGTCGAGTAAGTGACAGTTTCTTCTAGTTCAGTTTAAAAAGTGAGCAGGGTTACCATGTGCAAGTTGATTTTTTTGATAAAATTTTAGTTGCTGTAAAATCGCACCAAGATTGTAAACGACTTTTGTTAAGGGACCATACCTCTAAGTGCAGTGGTTAACGTGGGCAGTTGCCTCGGAGACCAGCTCGATATGTGAAAATACTCGTTATCCGGAACTCGGCCTTCGGCCTCGTTAGTGACTCCCATATGGTACGTTGAAGCGTTACACCTCATTCGAGCTCGGCCTTCGGCCTCGCAGATTTGAAGCTCGGCCTTCGGCCTCGCAGGTTTGAAGCTCGGCCTTCGGCCTCGCGGTGGTAAAGACGGCTTCTTCAAGTTCAGTACTAAATGAGAACAGAGTTACCATATGCAAGTTTATTATTTTCATTAAAATTTTAGTCGTGGTAAAATCGCACAAAGAATTTAAGCGACTTTTGTTTAGGGACCCTACCTCTAATTGTAGTAAATAACGTGGGCAGTTCCATTGGAGACCAGCTCGAGATGTGGAAAAAACTCCCCATCCGGGACTCGGCCTTCGGCCTCGTTAGCGACTTCCATAGGATGCGTTAATGAGGTACACCCCATTCGGAACTCGGCCTTCGGCCTCGTAAGTTACTAACACGGCTCGGCCTACGGCCTCGTGGAGGCCACGCTCGGCCTTCGGCCTCGCGGGCCGAAAACTCGGCCTCCGGCCTCGCAGGTTTGAAGCTCGGCCTTCGGCCTCGCGGTGTTTAAGGCTCGGCCTGCGGCCTCGCAAGTTACAAAGGGAATGTTTTTAAGCTGTTCCCAATGACGGCCAGCTCGGCCTTCGGCCTCGCAGGCCTACAGCTTGGCCTCCGGCCTCGCCAGGGTAGAGCTCGGCCTGTCAATCAGTGGTAGAGCAGCTTTATATATTATAATAACTAGGTGTTGGGTGGTGCGCGGGCTGCGAGCAGCCCGCGTTATCGATGTGCATTTGTATTTTTAATTAAAGTTTTAGTTGCAGTTTATAAATTATATAAAACTGTCATACAAGTCGAGTAAGTGACAGTTTCTTCTAGTTCAGTACAAAGTGTGGGCAGTGTTACCATGTGCAAGTTGATTTTTTTGATAAAATTTTAGTCGCTGTAAAATCGCCCCAAGATTGTAATCGAGTTTTGTTAAGGGACCATACCTCTAAGTGCAGTGGTTAACGTGGGCAGTTGCCTCGGAGACCAGCTCGAGAAGTAAAAAAAAACTCCCCATTCGGGACTCGGCCTTCGGCCTCGTTAGTGACTCTCCTAAGGAATGTAAATGCGTAACACCCCATTCGGAACTCGGCCTTCGGCCTCGTAAGTGACTAACATGGCTCGGCCTACGGCCTCGTGGAGGCCACGCTCGGCCTTCGGCCTCGCGGGCCGAAAGCTCGGCCTTCGGCCTCGCAGGTTTGAAGCTCGGCCTGCGGCCTCGCAGCCGTGGCGTTGTATCGCCAGCGAAAATCCCCATCCAGTAAAAAAAAAAAAAATGACGTCATTCAAAAAATTTTTTTATATTTAAAATCAGGGACCCCCAATCTCCCTAAATACCAAATTTCAGCCAGATCAGACAAACTTGGATTTTGGTATCCGTTTTAAGCTGTTCCCAATGACGGCCAGCTCGGCCTTCGGCCTCGCAGGCCTACAGCTTGGCCTCCGGCCTCGCCAGGGTAGAGCTCGGCCTTCGGCCTCGCCTCCACAGCTCGGCCTGCGGCCTCGCTCGATTGCAGCTCGGCCTACGGCCTCGCAAAGGGAATGTGGTTTCGCCACCAAAATTCCGCATCCCGTAAAAAAAAAACTAATGACGTCATCCAAAAATTTTTTTCATATTTGGAATCAGGGACCCCCAATCTCCCTAAATACCTAATATCAGCCAGATCGGAGCAACTTGGATTTTGGTATCCGGTTCGAAGGACCAATTTCAAGTTTTGGACAAAATCCCCATATTTCCCTACAAACCCTCTATAACATTTGTTCAAACTCCCCATACCTACCTAAAACGGTTCCGGAGTTGCGATCGTTTTAATTTTGTATGGGAGAACCTCTTTTTTGTTAGGGAGGGTAATTTTTTTTCATTTTTCCAAAAAAGATCCCAGGGTTTTAGTCATTTTTAGTTTTGACACCTACCCCCCATCGATTATGGTTTTCAAGATCCCTACACCTGTTCCATGAAGGAAACCAAAAATGCCACTTTTCGGATTATTCTGGGGGTCACGTGACCACTCTCTATACAGTCCACATCATAATCTCAACCCAAAAATACTCCTTCTAGGAGAACAATGATGTCAGTGAGTGAATCAATCAGTGGGTCTTCAGCTTTATATATATTATAACTAGTATTTGGGTGGCGCGCGGGCTGCGAGCAGCCTGCGTTATCGATGTGCATTAGTATTATTAACAGAAATGTCGTTGCAGTTGCTAAAACGATATAAAATTCTCATGAAAATCGAATATCTCACAGTTTTATCTATTTCAGTAGAAAGTGTGAGCAGGGTTACCATGTGCAAGTTGATTTTTTTTAATTAATTTTAGTTGCGGTAAAACCGTACCAAGATTGGTAACGACTTTTGTTAAGGGACCCCACCTCTAAGTGCAGTGGTTAACGTGGGCAGTTGCCTCGGAGACCAGCTCGATATGTGAAAATACATGTTATTCGGAACTCGGCCTTCGGCCTCGTTAGTGACTCCCATAAGGTACGTTGATGCGTTACACCTCATTAGAGCTCGGCCTTCGGCCTCGCAGATTCGAAGCTCGGCCTTCGGCCTCGCAGGTTTAAAGCTCGGCCTTCGGCCTCGCGGTGGTAAAGACAGCTTCTTCAAGTTCAGTATAAAGTGAGAACAGAGTTACCATATGCAAGTTTATATTTTTCATTAAAATTTTAGTCGGGGTAAAATCGCACAAAGAATTTAAACGACTTTTGTTAAGAGACCCTACCTCTAATTGTAGTAAATAACGTGGGCAGTTGCATTGGAGACCAGCTCGAGACGTGGAAAAAACTCCCCATCCGGGACTCGGCCTTCGGCCTCGTTAGCGACTTCCATAGGATGCGTTAATGGGGTACACCCCATTCGGAACTCGGCCTTCGGCCTCGTTAGTTACTAACACGGCTCGGCCTACGGCCTCGCGGAGGCCACGCTCGGCCTTCGGCCTCGCGGGCCGAAAGCTCGGCCTCCGGCCTCGCAGGTTTGAAGCTCGGCCTTCGGCCTCGCGGTGTTTAAGGCTCGGCCTGCGGCCTCGCAAGTTACAAAGAGAATGTTTTTAAGCTGTTCCCAATGACGGCCAGCTCGGCCTTCGGCCTCGCAGGCCTACAGCTCGGCCTCCGGCCTCGCTAGAGTGGAGCTCGGCCTTCGGCCTCGCCTCCACAGCTCGGCCTGCGGCCTCGCTCGATTGCAGCTCGGCCTACGGCCTCGCAAAGAAAATGTGGTTTCGCCACCAAAAATCCGCATCCAGTAAAAAAAAAACGAATGACGTCATCAAAAAACTTTTTTCATATTTCGAATCAGGGACTCCAAATCTCCCTATATACCAAATTTTAGCCAGATCGGAGCAACTTGGATTTTGGTATCCGGTTCGAAGGACCAATTTGCAATTTTTGACAAAAACCCCAAATTTCCCTACAAAACCTCTATGACATTTGTTCAAACCCCCCATACCTATCGATAACGGTTTAGGAGTTGCGATCGTTTTAAATTTGTATGGGAGAACCTCTTTTTTGTTAGGGAGGGTAATTTTTTTTCAATTTTCCAAAAGGGTCCCAGGGTTTTAGTCATTTTTAGTTTTGACACCTACCCCCCATCGATTATGGTTTTCGAGATCCCTACACCAGTTCCATCAAGGAAACCAAAAATGACACTTTTCGGATTTTTCCCTAGGTCACGTGGGCACTCCCTATACAGTCCACTATATAATTTTAACCCAAAAACACTCCTTCTGGGAGAACAATGATGTCAGTGAGTCAGTCAATCAGTGGTAGAGCAGCTTTATATATTATAACTAGTATTTGGGTGGTGCGCGGGCTGCGAGCAGCCCGCGTTATCGATGTGCATTTGTATATTTTTAAAACTTTTAGTTGTAGTTGAAAAAAATATATAAAAATTCTCATAAAAGTCGATAATGGGACAGTTTCTTCTAGTTCACTACAAAGTGTGAGCAGGGTTACCATGTGCAAGTTGATTTTTTTTGATAAAATTTTAGTCGATGTAAAATCGCCCCAAGATTGTAATCGAGTTTTGTTAAGGGACCATACCTCTAAGTGCAGTGGTTAACGTGGGCCGTTGCCTCGGAGACCAGCTCGAGATGTGGAAAAAGCTCCCCATTCGGGACTCGGCCTTCGGCCTCGTTAGTGACTCTCCTAAGGAATGTAAACGCATAACACCCCATTCGTAAGTGACTAACACGGCTCGGCCTACGGCCTCGCGGAGGCCACGCTCGGCCTTCGGCCTCGCGGGCCGAAAGCTCGGCCTTCGGCCTCGCAGGTTTGAAGCTCGGCCTGCGGCCTCGCAACCGTGACGTTGTATCATCAGCGAAAATCCCCATCCAGTAAATAAAAAGATTTAAAAATTCTCATGCAAGTCGAACAACTGACAGATACTTTTAGTTCCCGTGAGCGGTTGCATCAAAGACCAGCTCGAGATGTGGTAAAAACTCCCCATTCTGAACTCGGCCTTCGGCCTCGTTAGTGACTCTCCTAAGGAATGTAAATGCGTAACACCCCATTCGGAACTCGGCCTTCGGCCTCGTAAGTAACTAACACGGCTCGGCCTACGGCCTCGCGGAGGCCACGCTCGGCCTTCGGCCTCGCGGGCCGAAAGCTCGGCCTTCGGCCTCGCCCTCGAAGCTCGGCCTTCGGCCTCGCAGGTTTGAAGCTCGGCCTGCGGCCTCGCAAATAAGAAGTGGTTTCGCCATCAAAAATCCCCATTCAGTAAAAAAAAAACAAATGACGTCATCCAAAAAATTTTTTCATATTTGGAATCAGGGACCCCCAATCTCCCTAAATACCAAATTTCAGCCAGATCGGAGCAACTTGGATTTTGGTATCCGGGTCGAAGGACCAATTTTCAATTTTCGACTAAAACCCCAAATTCTCCTACAAACCCTCTATAACATTTGTTCAAACCCCCCATACCCACCTATAACGGTTTCGGAGTTGCGGTCGTTTTAAATTTGTATGGGAGAACCTCTTTTTTGTTCGGGAGGGTAATTTTTTTTCTACTCTCCAAAAAGGTCCCAGGGTTATAGTCATTTTTAGTTTTGACACCTACCCCCCATCGATTATGGTTTTCGAGATCCGTACACCAGTTCCATCAAGGAAACCAAAAATGACACTTTTCGGATTTTTCTGGTGGTCATGGGAACCTCCTCTACACTTTTCCCCTACATCACAAACACCCCCCATCGCTCCTTCTAGGAGAACAATGATGTCAATGAGTGAGTCAGTGAGTCAGTGAGTGGTAATCGAACTTTATATAATATAACTAGTATTTCGGGTGGTGCGCGGGCTGCGAGCAGCCCGCGTTATCGATGTGCATTAGTATTATTAACAAAAATGTCATTGCAGTTAAAAAAATATATAAAAATTCTCATACAAGTCGAGAAAGGGACAGTTTCTTCTAGTTCAGAACAGAGTGTGGGCAGGGTTACCATGTGCAAGTTGATTTTTTTGATAAAATTTTAGTCGCTGTAAAATCGCACCAAGATTGAAAACGACTTTTGTTAAGGGACCATACCTCTAAGTGCAGTAGTTAACGTGGGCAGTTGCCTCGGAGACCAGCTCGAGATGTGGAAAGAAAACTCCCTATTCGGGACTCGGCCTTCGGCCTCGTTAGTGACTCTCCTAAGGAATGTAAACGCGTAACACCCCATTCGTAAGTGACTAACACGGCTCGGCCTACGGCCTCGCGGAGGCCACGCTCGGCCTTCGGCCTCGCGGGCCGAAAGCTCGGCCTTCGGCCTCGCAGGTTTGAAGCTCGGCCTGCGGCCTCGCAACCGTGGCGTTGTATCGCCAGCGAAAATCCCCATCCAGTAAATAAAAAGATTTAAAAATTCTCATGCAAGTCGAACAACTCACAGATACTTTTAGTTCCCGTGAGCGGTTGCATCAAAGACCAGCTCGAGATGTGGAAAAAAATCTCCCCATTCGGGACTCGGCCTTCGGCCTCGTTAGTGACTCACCTGAGGGACGTTAATTCGTTACACCCCATTCGGAACTCGGCCTTCGGCCTCGTAAGTGACTAACACGGCTCGGCCTACGGCCTCGCGGAGGCCACGCTCGGCCTTCGGCCTCGCGGGCCAAAAGCTCGGCCTTCGGCCTCGCCCTCGAAGCTCGGCCTTCGGCCTCGCAGGTTTGAAGCTCGGCCTGCGGCCTCGCAAATAAAAAGTGGTTTCGCCATCAAAAATCCCCATCCAGTAAAAAAAAAACAAATGACGTCATCCAAAAATTTTTTTCATATTTGGAATCAGGGACCCCCAATCTCCCTAAATACCAAATTTCAGCCAGATCGGAGCAACTTGGATTTTGGTATCCGGGTCGAAGGACCAATTTTCAATTTTCGACTAAAACCCCAAATTCTCCTACAAACCCTTTATAACATTTGTTCAAACCCCCCATACCCACCTATAACGGTTCGGGAGCTGCGGTCGTTTTAAATTTGTATGGGAGAACCTCTTTTTTGTTCGGGAGGGTAATTTTTTTTCAACTTTCCAAAAGGGTCCCAGGGTTTTAGTCATTTTTAGTTTTGGCACCTACCACCCATCGATTATGGTTTACGAGATCCGTACACCAGTTCCATCAAGGAAACCAAAAATGACACTTTTCAGATTTTTCTGGAGGTCACAGGAACCTCCTCTACACTTTTTCCCTACATCACAAACACCCCTCATCGCTCCTTCTAGGAGAACAATTCTGTCAGTGAGTGAGTGAGTGGTAATCGAGCTTTATATAATATAACTAGGTGTTGGGTGGTGCGCGGGCTGCGAGCAGCCCGCGTTATCGTTGTGCATTTGTATTTATTTCAAGATTGTAATTGCAGTTGAAAAAATGTATAAAATTCTCATACAAGTAGAGTAAGTGACAGTTTCTTCTAGTTTAGTACAGAGTGTGAGCAGGGTTACCATGTGCAAGTTGATTTTTTTGATAAAATTATAGTCGCTGTAAAATCGCACCAAGATTGTAAACGACTTTTGTTAAGGGACGATACCTCTAAGTGCAGTAGTTAACGTGGGCAGTTGCCTCGGAGACCAGCTCGAGATGTGGAAAAAAAACTCCCCATTCGGAACTCGGCCTTCGGCCTCGTTAGTGACTCTCCTAAGGAATGTAAATGCGTAACACCCCATTCGGAACTCGGCCTACGGCCTCGCGGAGGCCACGCTCGGCCTTCGGCCTCGCGGGCCGAAAGCTCGGCCTTCGGCCTCGCAGGTTTGAAGCTCGGCCTGCGGCCTCGCAACTGTGGCGTTATATCGCCAGCGAAAATCCCCATGCAGTAAATAAAAAGATTTAAAAATTTTCATGCAAGTCGAACAACTGACAGATACTTTTAGTTCCCGTGAGCGGTTGCATCAAAGACCAGCTCGAGATGTAGAAAAAAACTCTTCATTCGGGACTCGGCCTTCGGCCTCGTTAGTGACTCTCCTAAGGAATGTAAATGCGTAACACCCCATTCGGAACTCGGCCTTCGGCCTCGTAGGTGACTAACACGGCTCGGCCTGCGGCCTCGCGGAGGCCACGCTCGGCCTTCGGCCTCGCGGGCAGAAAGCTCGGCCTTCGGCCTCGCCCTCGAAGCTCGGCCTTCGGCCTCGCAGGTTTGAAGCTCGGCCTGCGGCCTCGCAGCCGTGGCGTTGTATCGCCAGCGAAAATCCCCATTCAGTAAAAAAAAAACAAATGACGTCATCTAAAAATTTTTTTCATATTTGGAATCAGGGACCCTCAATCTCCCTAAATACCAAATTTCAGCGAAATCGGAACAACTTGAATTTTGGTATCCGGGTCGAAGGACCAATTTTCAATTTTCGACTAAAACCCTATATTCCCCTACAAACCCTCTATAATATTTGTTTAAAACCCCCATACCCACCTATAACGGTTTCGGAGCTGCAGTCGTTTTAAATTTGTATGGGAGAACCTCTTTTTTGTTTGGGAGGGTAAATTTTTTTCAACTTTCCAAAAAGGTCCCAGGGTTTTAGCCATTTTTAGTTTTGGCACCTACCCCCCATCTATTATAGTTTCCGAGATCCCTACACCAGTTCCACGAAGGAAACCAAAAATGACACTTTTCGGATTTTTCTGGAGGTCACGGGAACTTTCTCTACACTTTTTCCCTACATCACAAACACCCCCCATAGCTCCTTCTAGGAGAACAATTATGTCAATCAGTCAGTCAGTCAGTGAGTGAGTCAGTGGTAATCGAGCTTTATATATATAACTAGTATTTCGGGTGGTGCGCGGGCTGCCAGCAGCCCGCGTTATCGATGTGCATTAGTAATATTTATCAAACTGGTAATTGCAGTTAAAAAAAAAAATATAAAATTCTCATACAAGTCGAGTAAGTGACAGTTTCTTATAGTTCAGTACAAAGCGTGGGCAGAGTTACCATGTGCAAGTTGATTTTTTTGATAACATTTTAGTCGCTGTAAAATCGCCCCAAGATTGTAAACGACTTTTGTTAAGGGACCATACCTCTAAGTGCAGTGGTTAACGTGGGCAGTTGCCTCGGAGACCAGCTCGAGATGTGGAAAAAAACTTCCTATTCGGGACTCGGCCTTCGGCCTCGTTAGTGACTCTCCTAAGGAATGTAAACGCGTAACACCCCATTCGTAAGTGACTAACACGGCTCGGCCTACGGCCTCGCGGAGGCCACGCTCGGCCTTCGGCCTCGCGGGCCGAAAGCTCGGCCTTCGGCCTCGCAGGTTTGAAGCTCGGCCTGCGGCCTCGCAACCGTGGCGTTGTATCGTCAGCGAAAATCCCCATCCAGTAAATAAAAAGATTTAAAAATTTCCATGCAAGTCGAACAACTGACAGATACTTTTAGTTCCCGTGAGCGGTTGCATCAAAGACCAGCTCGAGATGTGGTAAAAACTCCCCATGCTGAACTCGGCCTTCGGCCTCGTTAGTGACTCTCCTAAGGAATGTAAATGCGTAACACCCCATTCGGAACTCGGCCTTCGGCCTCGTAAGTGACTAACACGGCTCGGCCTACGGCCTCGCGGAGGCCACGCTCGGCCTTCGGCCTCGCGGGCCGAAAGCTCGGCCTTCGGCCTCGCCCTCGAAGCTCGGCCTTCGGCCTCGCAGGTTTGAAGCTCGGCCTGCGGCCTCGCAAATAAGAAGTGGTTTCGCCATCAAAAATCCCCATCCAGTAAAAAAAAAACAAATGACGTCATCCAAAATTTTTTTCTATATTTGGAATCAGGGACTCCCAATGTCCCTAAATACCAAATTTCAGCCAGATCAGACAAACTTGGATTTTGGTATCCGGGTCGAAGGACCAATTTGCAATTTTTGACTAAAAACCCAAATTCTCCTACAAACCCTCTATAATATTTGTTCGAACCCCCCATACCAACCTATAACGGTTCCGGAGCTGCGGTCGTTTTAAATTTGTATGGGAGAACCTCTTTTTTGTTTGGGAGGTTAATTTTTTTTCAACTTTCCAAAAGGGTCCCAGGGTTTTAGTCATTTTTAGTTTTGACACCTACCCCCCATCGATTATAGTTTCCGAGATCCCTACACCAGTTCCATGATGGAAACCAAAAATGACACTTTTCGGATTTTTCTGGAGGTCACGGGAACTTTCTCTACACTTTTTCCCTACATCACAAACACCCCCCATAGCTCCTTCTAGGAGAACAATTATGTCAATCAGTCAGTCAGTCAGTGAGTGAGTCAGTGGTAATCGAGCTTTATATATATACTAGGTATTGGGTGGTGCGCGGGCTGCGAGCAGCCCGCGTTATCGATGTGCATTTGTATTTTTAATTGAAGTTTTAGTTGCAGTTTATAAATTATATAAAACTGAAGTGACAGTTTCTTCTAGTTCAGTACAAAGTGTGGGCAGTGTTACCATGTGCAAGTTGATTTTTTTGATAAAATTTTAGTCGCTGTAAAATCGCCCCAAGATTGTAATCGAGTTTTGTTAAAGGACCATACCTCTAAGTGCAGTGGTTAACGTGGGCAGTTGCCTCGGAGACCAGCTCGAGAAGTAAAAAAAAACTCCCCATTCGGGACTCGGCCTTCGGCCTCGTTAGTGACTCTCCTAAGGAATGTAAATGCGTAACACCCCATTCGGAACTCGGCCTTCGGCCTCGTAAGTGACTAACATGGCTCGGCCTACGGCCTCGTGGAGGCCACGCTCGGCCTTCGGCCTCGCGGGCCGAAAGCTCGGCCTTCGGCCTCGCCCTGGAAGCTCGGCCTTCGGCCTCGCAGGTTTGAAGCTCGGCCTGCGGCCTCGCAGCCGTGGCGTTGTATCGCCAGCGAAAATCCCCATACAGTAAAAAAAAAAAAAATGACGTCATCCAAAAAATTTTTTTATATTTAAAATCAGGGACCCCCAATCTCCCTAAATACCAAATTTCAGCCAGATCAGACAAACTTGGATTTTGGTATCCGGGTCGAAGGACCAATTTGCAATTTTTGACTAAAAACCCAAATTCTCCTACAAACCCTCTATAATATTTGTTCAAACCCCCCATACCCACCTATAATGGTTCCGGAGCTGCGGTCGTTTTAAATTTGTATGGGAGAACCTCTTTTTTGTTCGGGAGGGTAATTTTTTTTCAACTTTTTAAAAGGATCCCAGGGTTTTAGTCATTTTTAGTTTTGACACCAACCCCCCATCGATTATAGTTTCCGAGATCCCTACACCAGTTCCATGATGGAAACCAAAAATGACACTTTTCGGATTTTTCTGGAGGTCACGGGAACTTCCTCTACACTTTTTCCCTACATCACAAACACCCCCCATAGCTCCTTCTAGGAGAACAATTATGTCAATCAGTCAGTCAGTCAGTGAGTGAGTCAGTGGTAATCGAGCTTTATATATATAACTAGGTGTTGGGTGGTGCGCGGGCTGCGAGCAGCCCGCGTTATCGATGTGCATTAGTAATATTTATCAAGATTCTTAGTTGCAGTTTATAAAAATATATAAAATTCTCATACAAGTCGAGTAAGTGACAGTTTCTTCTAGTTCAGTACAAAGTGTCGGCAGGGTTACCATGTGCAAGTTGATTTTATTGATAAAATTTTAGTCGCTGTAAGATCGCACCAAGATTGTAAACGACCTTTGTTAAGGAACCATACCTCTAAGTGCAGTGGTTGACGTGGGCCGTTGCCTCGGAGACCAGCTCGAGATGTGGAAAAAACCCCCCATTCGGGACTCGGCCTTCGGCCTCGTTAGCGACTCACCTGAGGGACGTTAATTCATTACACCCCATTCGGAACTCGGCCTTCGGCCTCGTAAGTGACTAACACGGCTCGGCCTACGGCCTCGCGGAGGCCACGCTCGGCCTTCGGCCTCGCGGGCCGAAAGCTCGGCCTTCGGCCTCGCCCTGGAAGCTCGGCCTTCGGCCTCGCAGGTTTGAAGCTCGGCCTGCGGCCTCGCAGCCGTGGCGTTGTATCGCCAGCGAAAATCCCCATCCAGTAAAAAAAAAAAAAAATGACGTCATCCAAAAATTTTTTTTATATTTAGAATCAGGGACCCCCAATCTCCCTAAATACCAAATTTCAGCCAGATCAGACAAACTTGGATTTTGGTATCCGGGTCGAAGGACCAATTTGCAATTTTTGACTAAAACTTCAAATTCTCCTACAAACTCTCTATAATATTTGTTTGAACCCCCCATACCCACCTATAACGGTTCCGGAGCTGCGGTCGTTTTAAATTTGTATGGGAGAACCTCTTTTTTGTTAGGGAGGGTAATTTTTTTTCAACTTTCCAAAAGGGTCCCAGGGTTTTAGTCATTTTTAGTTCTGACACATACCCCCTATCGATTATAGTTTCCGAGATCCCTACACCATTTCCATCAAGGAAACCAAAAATGGCAATTTTCGGATTTTTCTGGAGGTCACGGGAACTTCCTCTACACTTTTCCCCTACACTACAAACACCCCCCATAGCTCCTTCTAGGAGAACAATTCTGTCAATCAGTGAGTGAGTGAGTGAGTGAGTGAATCAGTGGTAATCGAGCTTTATATATATAATAACTAGGTGTTGGGTGGTGCGCGGGCTGCGAGCAGCCCGCGTTATCGATGTGCATTAGTAACTTTTATCAAACTGGTAATCGCAGTTGAAAAAATATATAAATTTCTCATAGAAAGTCGAGTAAGTGACAGTTTCTTCTAGTTCAGTACAAAGTGTGGGCTGGGTTACCATGTGCAAGTTGATTTTTTGATAAAATTTTAGTCGCTGTAAAATCGCACCAAGATTGTAAACGACTTTTGTTAAGGGACCATACCTCTAAGTGCAGTGGTTAACGTGGGCAGTTGCCTCGGAGACCAGCTCGAGATGTAGTAAAAAAACTCCCCATTCGGGACTCGGCCTTCGGCCTCGTTAGTGAATCTCCTAAGGAATGTAAACGCGTAACACCCCATTCATAAGTGACTAACACGGCTCGGCCTACGGCCTCGCGGAGGCCACGCTCGGCCTTCGGCCTCGCGGGCCGAAAGCTCGGCCTTCGGCCTCGCAGGTTTAAAGCTCGGCCTACGGCCTCGCAACCATGGCGTTGTATCGCCAGCGAAAATCCCCATCCAGTAAATAAAAAGATTTAAAAATTCTCATGCAAGTCTAACAACTGACAGATACTTTTAGTTCCCGTGAGCGGTTGCATCAAAGACCAGCTCGAGATGTGGAAAAAATACTCCTCATTCGGGACTCGGCCTTCGGCCTCGTTAGTGACTCTCCTAAGGAATGTAAATGCGTAACACCCCATTCGGAACTCGGCCTTCGGCCTCGTAAGTGACTAACACGGCTCGGCCTACGGCCTCGCGGAGGCCACGCTCGGCCTTCGGCCTCGCGGGCCGAAAGCTCGGCCTTCGGCCTCGCAGGTTTGAAGCTCGGCCTGCGGCCTCGCAGCCGTGGCGTTGTATCGCCAGCGAAAATCCCTATCCAGTAAAAAAAAAACAAATGACGTCATCCAAAAATTTTTTTTATATTTGGAATCAGGGACCCCCATTCTCACTAAATACCAAATTTCAGCCAGATCGGAGCAACTTGGATTTTGGTATCCGGTTCGAAGGACCAATTTTCAATTTTTGACAGAAACTTCAAATTTCCCTACAAACCCTCTATAATATTTGTTTGAACCCCCCATACCCACCTATTTTGGTTTCGGAGTTGCGGTCGTTTTAAATTTGTATGGGAGAACCTCTTTTTTGTTCGGGAGGGTAATTTTTTTTCATTTTTCCAAAAGGGTCCCAGGGTTTTAGTCATTTTTAGTTTTGGCACCTACCCCCCAACTATTATAGTTTCCGAGATCCCTACACCAGTTCCATGATGGAAACCAAAAATGACACTTTTCGGATTTTTCTGAAGGTCACAGGAACCTCCTCTACACTTTTTCCCTACACTACAAACACCCCCCATCGCTCCTTCTAGGAGAACAATTATGTCAATCAGTCAGTCAGTCAGTGAGTGAGTCAGTGGTAATCGAGCTTTATATATATAACTAGTATTTCGGGTGGCGCGCGGGCTGCGAGCAGCCCGCGTTATCGATGTGCATTAGTATTATTAACGAAAATGTCGTTGCAGTTGCTAAATAGATATAAAATTCTCATGCAAATCGAATAACTCACAGTTTCATCTATTTCAGTAGAAAGTGTGAGCAGGGTTACCATGTACAAGTTGATTTTTTTAATTAAATTTAAGTCGCGGTAAAACCGGACCAAGATTGTAAACGACTATTGTTAAAGGACCCCACCTCTAAGTGCAGTGGTTAACGTGGGCAGTTGCCTCGGAGACCAGCTCGATATGTGAAAATACTCGTTATTCGGAACTCGGCCTTCGGCCTCGTTAGTGACTCCCATATGGTACGTTGAAGCATTACACCTCATTAGAGCTCGGCCTTCGGCCTCGCAGATTTGAAGCTCGGCCTTCGGCCTCGCAGGTTTGAAGCTCGGCCTTCGGCCTCGCGGTGGTAAAGACAGCTTCTTCAAGTTCAGTATAAAGTGAGAACAGAGTTACCATATGCAAGTTTATATTTTTCATTAAAATTTTAGTCGGGGTAAAATCGCACAAAGAATTTAAACGACTTTTGTTAAGGGACCTTACCTCTAATTGTAGTAAATAACGTGGGCAGTTGCATTGGAGACCAGCTTGAGATGTGAAAAAAACTCCCCATCCGGGACTCGGCCTTCGGCCTCGTTAGCGACTTCCATAGGGTGCGTTAATGAGGTACACCCCATTCGGAACTCGGCCTTCGGCCTCGTAAGTTACTAACACGGCTCGGCCTACGGCCTCGCGGAGGCCACGCTCGGCCTTCGGCCTCGCGGGCCGAAAGCTCGGCCTCCGGCCTCGCAGGTTTGATGCTCGGCCTTCGGCCTCGCGGTGTTTAAGGCTCGGCCTGCGGCCTCGCAAGTTACAAAGGGAATGTTTTTAAGCTGTTCCCAATGACGGCCAGCTCGGCCTTTGGCCTCGCAGGCCTACAGCTCGGCCTCCGGCCTCGCTAGGGTGGACCTCGGCCTTCGGCCTCGCCTCCACAGCTCGGCCTGCGGCCTCGCTCGATTGCAGCTCGGCCTACGGCCTCGCAAAGAGAATGTGGTTTCGCCACCAAAAATCCGCATCCAGTAAAAAAAAAACTAATGACGTCATCAATAAACTTTTTTCATATTTCGAATCAAGGACCCCAAATCTCCCTAAATACCTAATTTTAGCCAGATCGGAGCAACTTGGATTTTGGTATCCGGTTCGAAGGACCAATTTGCAATTTTTGACAAAATCCTCAAATTTCCCTTCAAACCCTCTATAACATTTGTTTGAACCCCCCATAGCTACCTATAACGGTTCCGGAGCTGCGGTCGTTTTAAATTTGTATGGGGAAACCTCTTTTTTAATAGGTAGGGTAATTTTATTCAACTTTTCAAAAGAGTCCCAGGGTTTTAGTCATTTTTAGTTTTGACACCTACCCCCCATCGCTTATGGTTTTCGAGATCCCTACACCAGTTCCATAAAAGAAACCAAAAATGACACTTTTCGGATTTTTCCCTAGGTCACGTGGGCACTCCCTATACAGTCCATTATATAATTTTAACCCAAAAATACTCCTTCTAGGAGAACAATGATGTCAGTGAGTCAGTCAATCAGTGGTAATGCAGCTTTATATATTATAACTAGTATTTCGGGTGGTGCGCGGGCTGCGAGCAGCCCGCGTTATCGATGTGCATTTGTATATTTTTTTAAATTTTAGTTGCAGTTGAAAAAAATATTTAAAAATTCTCATACAAGTCGAGAAAGGGACAGTTTCTTCTAGTTCAGTACAAAGTGTGAGCAGGGTTACCATGTGCAAGTTGATTTTTTCGATAAAATTTTAGACGATGTAAAATCGCCCCAAGATTGTAATCGAGTTTTGTAAAGGGACCATACCTCTAAGTGCAGTGGTTAACGTGGGCCGTTGCCTCAGAGACCAGCTCGAGATGTGGAAAAAGCTCCCCATTCGGGACTCGGCCTTCGGCCTTGTTAGTGACTCTCCTAAGGAATGTAAACGCGTAACACCCCATTCGTAAGTGACTAACACGGCTCGGCCTACGGCCTCGCGGAGGCCACGCTCGGCCTTCGGCCTCGCGGGCCGAAAGCTCGGCCTTCGGCCTCGCAGTTTTGAAGCTCGGCCTGCGGCCTCGCAACCGTGGAGTTGTAACGTCAGCGAAAATCCCCATCCAGTAAATAAAAAGATTTTAAAATTCTCATGCAAGTCGAACAACTGACAGATACTTTTAGTTCCCGTGAGCGGTTGCATCAAAGACCAGCTGGAGATGTGGAAAAAAACTCCCCATTCGGGACTCGGCCTTCGGCCTCGTTAGCGACTCTCCTAAGGAATGTAAATGCGTAACACCCCATTCGGAACTCGGCCTTCGGCCTCGTAAGTGACTAACACGGCTCGGCCTACGGCCTCGCGGAGGCCACGCTCGGCCTTCGGCCTCGCGGGCCGAAAGCTCGGCCTTCGGCCTCGCCCTGCAAGCTCGGCCTTCGGCCTCGCAGGTTTGAAGCTCGGCCTGCGGCCTCGCAAATAAGAAGTGGTTTCGCCATCAAAAATCCCCATCCAGTAAAAAAAAAACAAATGACGTCATCCAAAAAATTTTTTCATATTTGGAATCAGGGACCCCCAATCTCCCTAAATACCAAATTTCAGCCAGATCAGAGCAACTTGGATTTTGGTATCCGGGTCGAAGGACCAATTTTCAATTTTCGACTAAAACCCCAAATTTTCCTACAAACCCTCTATAACATTTGTTCAAACCCCCCATACCCACCTATAATGGTTCGGGAGCTGCGGTCGTTTTAAATTTGTATGGGAGAACCTCTTTTTTGTTCGGGAGGGTAATTTTTTTTCAATTTTCCAAAAAGGACCCAGGGTTTTAGTCATTTTTAGTTTTGGCACCTACCACCCATCGATTATGGTTTCCGAGATCCGTACACCAGTTCCATCAAGGAAACCAAAAATGACACTTTTCGGATTTTTCTGGTGGTCATGGGAACCTCCTCTACACTTTTTCCCTACACCACAAACACCCCCCATCACTCCTTCTGGGAGAACAATGATGTCAATGAGTGAGTCAGTGAGTCAGTGGTAATCGAACTTTATATATTATAACTAGTATTTCGGGTGGTGCGCGGGCTGCGAGCAGCCCGCGTTATCGATGTGCATTTGTATATTTTTTTAAATTTTAGTTGCAGTTGAAAAAAATATTTAAAAATTCTCATACAAGTCGAGAAAGGGACAGTTTCTTCTAGTTCAGTACAAAGTGTGAGCAGGGTTACCATGTGCAAGTTGATTTTTTCGATAAAATTTTAGACGATGTAAAATCGCCCCAAGATTGTAATCGAGTTTTGTAAAGGGACCATACCTCTAAGTGCAGTGGTTAACGTGGGCCGTTGCCTCAGAGACCAGCTCGAGATGTGGAAAAAGCTCCCCATTCGGGACTCGGCCTTCGGCCTTGTTAGTGACTCTCCTAAGGAATGTAAACGCGTAACACCCCATTCGTAAGTGACTAACACGGCTCGGCCTACGGCCTCGCGGAGGCCACGCTCGGCCTTCGGCCTCGCGGGCCGAAAGCTCGGCCTTCGGCCTCGCAGTTTTGAAGCTCGGCCTGCGGCCTCGCAACCGTGGAGTTGTAACGTCAGCGAAAATCCCCATCCAGTAAATAAAAAGATTTAAAAATTCTCATGCAAGTCGAACAACTGACAGATACTTTTAGTTCCCGTGAGCGGTTGCATCAAAGACCAGCTCGAGATGTAGTAAAAACTCCCCATTCTGAACTCGGCCTTCGGCCTCGTTAGTGACTCTCCTAAGGAATGTAAATGCGTAACACCCCATTCGGAACTCGGCCTTCGGCCTCGTAAGTGACTAACACGGCTCGGCCTACGGCCTCGCGGAGGCCACGCTCGGCCTTCGGCCTCGCGGGCCGAAAGCTCGGCCTTCGGCCTCGCCCTCGAAGCTCGGCCTTCGGCCTCGCAGGTGTGAAGCTCGGCCTGCGGCCTCGCAAATAAGAAGTGGTTTCGCCATCAAAAATCCCCATCCAGTAAAAAAAAAAAAAATGACGTCATCCAAAAAATTTTTTCATATTCGGAATCAGGGACCCCAAATCTCCCTAAATACTAAATTTCAGCCAGATCAGAGCAACTTTGATTTTGGTATCCGGGTCGAAGGACCAATTTTTAATTTTTGACAGAAACCTCAAATTCCCCTTCAAACCCTCTATAACATTTGTTTGAACCCCCCATACCCACCTATAACGGTTCCGGAGTTGCGGTCGTTTTAAATTTGTATGGGAGAACCTCTTTTTTGTTCGGGAGGGTAATTTTTTTTCAACTTTTTAAAAAGATCCCAGGGTTTTAGTCATTTTTAGTTTTGACACCTACCCCCCATCAATTATGGTTTCCGAGATCCTTACACCAGTTCCATCAAGGAAACCAAAAATGACACTTTTCGGATTTTTCTGGTGGTCATAAGAACCTCCTCTACACTTTTTCCCTAAACCACAAACACCCCCCATAGCTCCTTCTGGGAGAACAATGATGTCAATGAGTGAGTCAGTGAGTCAGTGGTAATCGAGCTTTATATAATATAATAACTAGTATTTCGGGTGGTGCGCGGGCTGCGAGCAGCCCGCGTTATCGATGTGCATTTGTATTGTTATCAAAATTTTAGTTGCAGTTTAAAAAATATATAGAAAATTCTCATACAAGTCGAGTAAGTGACAGTTTCTTCTAGTTCAGTACAAAGTGTGGGCAGGGTTACCATGTGCACTATTGTTAAGGGACCATACCTCTAAGTGCAGTGGTTAACGTGGGCAGTTGCCTCGGAGACCAGCTCGAGATGTGGAATAAACTCCCCATTCGGGACTCGGCCTTCGGCCTCGTTAGTGACTCGACTAAGGAATGTTAACGCGTAACACCCCATTCGTAAGTGACTAACACGGCTCGGCCTACGGCCTCGCGGAGGCCACGCTCGGCCTTCGGCCTCGCGGGCCGAAAGCTCGGCCTTCGGCCTCGCATGTTTGAAGCTCGGCCTGCGGCCTCGCAACCGTGGCGTTGTATCGCCAGCGAAAATCCCCATCCAGTAAATTTAAAAATTCTCATGCAAGTCGAACAACTGACAGATACTTTTAGTTCCCGTGACCGGTTGCATCGAAGACCAGCTCGAGATGTGGAAAAAACTCCCCATCCGGGACTCGGCCTTCGGCCTTGTTAGCGACTTCCATAGGATGCGTTAATGAGGTACACCCCATTTGGAACTCGGCCTTCGGCCTCGTAAGTTACTAACACGGCTCGGCCTACGGCCTCGCGGAGGCCACGCTCGGCCTTCGGCCTCGCGGGCCGAAAGCTCAGCCTCCGGCCTCGCAGGTTTGAAGCTCGGCCTTCGGCCTCGCGGTGTTTAAGGCTCGGCCTGCGGCCTCGCAAGTTACAAAGGGAATGTTTTTAAGCTGTTCCCAATGACGGCCAGCTCGGCCTTCGGCCTCGCAGGCCTACAGCTCGGCCTCCGGCCTCGCTAGGATGGAGCTCGGCCTTCGGCCTCGCCTCCACAGCTCGGCCTGCGGCCTCGCTCGATTACAGCTCGGCCTACGGCCTCGCAAAGAGAGTGTGGTTTCGCCACCAAAAATCCGCATCCAGTAAAAAAAAAACTAATGACGTCATCAAAAAACTTTTTTCATATTTCGAATCAGGGACCCCAAATCTCCCTAAATACTTAATTTCAGTCAGATCGGAGCAACTTGAATTTTGGTATCCGGTTCGAAGGACCAATTTCAAGTTTTGGACAAAATCCCCAAATTTTCCTATAAACCCTCTATAACATTTGTTCAAACTCCACATACCTACCTAAAACGGTTCCGGAGTTGCGATCGTTTTAAATTTGTATGGGAGAACCTCTTTTTTAATAGGTAGGGTAATTTTTTTCATTTTGCCAAAAGGTTCCCAGGGTTTTAGTCATTTTTAGTTTTGACACCTACCCCCCATCGCTTATGGTTTTTGAGATCCGTACACCAGTTACATGATGGAAACCAAAAATGACACTTTTCGGATTTTTCTGGAGGTTACGTGGGCACTCTCTATACAGTCCACTATATATTTCTAACCCAAAAACACTCCTTCTGGGAGAACAATTCTGTCAGTGAGTCAATCAGTGGTAGTGCAGCTTTATATATTATAACTAGGTGTTGGGTGGTGCGCGGGCTGCGAGCAGCCCGCGTTATCGATGTGCATTTGTATTTATTTCAAGATTGTAATTGCAGTTTATAAAAATATATAAAATTCTCATACAAGTCGAGTAGGCGACAGTTTCTTCTAGTTCAGTACAAAGTGTGAGCAGGGTTACCATGTGCAAGTTGATTTTTTTGATAAAATTTTAGTCGCTTCAAAATCGTACCAAGATTTTAAACGAGTTTTGTTAAGGGACCATACTTCTAAGTGCAGTGGTTAACGTGGGCAGTTGCCTCGGAGACCAGCTCGAGATGTGGAATAAACTCCCCATTCGGGACTCGGCCTTCGGCCTCGTTAGTGACTCTCCTAAGGAATGTAAACGCGTAACACCCCATTCGTAAGTGACTAACATGGCTCGGCCTACGGCCTCGCGGAGGCCACGCTCGGCCTTCGGCCTCGCGGGCCGAAAGCTCGGCCTTCGGCCTCGCAGGTTTGAAGCTCGGCCTGCGGCCTCGCAACCGTGGCGTTGTATCGCCAGCGAAAATCCCCATCCAGTAAATAAAAAGATTTAAAAATTCTCATGCAAGTCGAACAACTGACAGATACTTTTAGTTCCCGTAAGCGGTTGCATCAAAGACCAGCTCGAGATGTGGAAAAAAAACTCCCCATTCGGGACTCGACCTTCGGCCTCGTAATTGACTCTCCTAAGGAATGTAAATGCGTAACACCCCATTCGGAACTCGGCCTTCGGCCTCGTAAGTGACTAACACGGCTCGGCCTGCGGCCTCGCGGAGGCCACGCTCGGCCTTCGGCCTCGCGGGCCGAAAGCTTGGCCTTCGGCCTCGCCCTGGAAGCTCGGCCTTCGGCCTCGCAGGTTTGAAGCTCGGCCTGCGGCCTCGCAAATAAGAAGTGGTTTCGCCATGAAAAATCCCCATCCAGTAAAAAAAAAACAAATGACGTCATCCAAAAATTTTTTTCATATTTAGAATCAGGGACCCCCAATCTCCCTAAATACTAAATTTCAGCCAGATCGGAGCAACTTGGATTTTGGTATCCGGGTCGAAGGACCAATTTTCAATTTTCGACTTAAACCCCAAATTTTCCTACAAATCCTCTATAACATTTGTTTAAACCCCCCATACCCACCTATAACGGTTCGGGAGCTGCGGTCGTTTTAAATTTGTATGGGAGAACCTCTTTTTTGTTTGGGAGGGTAATTTTTTTTTATCTTTTTAAAAGGATCCCAGGGTTTTAGTCATTTTTAGTTTTGACACCAACCCCCCATCGATTATAGTTTCCGAGATCCCTACACCAGTTCCATGATGGAAACCAAAAATGACACTTTTCGGATTTTTCTGGAGGTCACGGGAACCTCTTTTACACTTTTACCCTACACCACAAACACCCCCCATCGCTCCTTCTAGGAGAACAATTCTGTCAATCAGTGAGTCAGTGAGTCAGTCAATCAGTGAGTGGTAATCGAACTTTATATAATATAACTAGGTGTTGGGTTGTGCGCGGGCTGCGAGCAGCCCGCGTTATCGATGTGCATTTGTATTTATTTCAAGATTGTAATTGCAGTTTATAAAAATATATAAAATTCTCATACAAGTCGAGAAGGTGACAGTTTCTTCTAGTTCAGTACAAAGTGTGAGCAGGGTTACCATGTGCAAGTTGATTTTTTTGATAAAATTTTAGTCGCTTCAAAATCGCACCAAGATTTTAAACGAGTTTTGTTAAGGGACCATACCTCTAAGTGCAGTGGTTAACGTGGGCAGTTGCCTCGGAGACCAGCTCGAGATGTGGAATAAACTCCCCATTCGGGACTCGGCCTTCGGCCTCGTTAGTGACTCTCCTAAGGAATGTAAACGCGTAACACCCCATTCGTAAGTGACTAACATGGCTCGGCCTACGGCCTCGCGGAGGCCACGCTCGGCGTTCGGCCTCGCGGGCCGAAAGCTCGGCCTTCGGCCTCGCAGGTTTGAAGCTCGGCCTGCGGCCTCGCAACCGTGGCGTTGTATCGCCAGCGAAAATCCCCATCCAGTAAATAAAAAGATTTAAAAATTCTCATGCAAGTCGAACAACTGACAGATACTTTTAGTTCCCGTGAGCGGTTGCATCAAAGACCAGCTCGAGATGTGGAAAAAAAACTCCCCATTCGGGACTCGGCCTTCGGCCTCGTTAGTGACTCTCCTAAGGAATGTAAATGCGTAACACCCCATTCGGAACTCGGCCTTCGGCCTCGTAAGAGACTAACACGGCTCGGCCTGCGGCCTCGCGGAGGCCACGCTCGGCCTTCGGCCTCGCGGGCCGAAAGCTCGGCCTTCGGCCTCGCCCTGGAAGCTCGGCCTTCGGCCTCGCAGGTTTGAAGCTCGGCCTGCGGCCTCGCAAATAAGAAGTGGTTTCGCCATCAAAAATCCCCATCCAGTAAAAAAAAAACAAATGACGTCATCCAAAAAATTTTTTCATATTTGGAATCAGGGACCCCCAATCTCCCTAAATACCAAATTTCAGCCAGATCGGAGCAACTTGGATTTTGGTATCCGGGTCGAAGGACCAATTTTCAATTTTCGACTAAAACCCCAAATTTTCCTACAAACCCTCTATAACATTTGTTCAAAACCCCCATACCCACCTATAACGGTTCCGGAGCTGCGGTCGTTTTAAATTTGTATGGGAGAACCTCTTTTTTGTTCGGGAGGGTAATTTTTTTTCAACTTTTTAAAAGGATCCCAGGGTTTTAGTCATTTTTAGTTTTGACACCAACCCCCCATCGATTATAGTTTCCGAGATCCCTACACCAGTTCCATGATGGAAACCAAAAATGACACTTTTCGGATTTTTCTGGAGGTCACGGGAACCTCCTCTACACTTTTCCCCTACACCACAAACACCCCCCATCGCTCCTTCTAGGAGAACAATTCTGTCAATCAGTGAGTCAGTGAGTCAGTCAATCAGTCAGTGGTAATCGAGCTTTATATATATACTAGTATTTCGGGTGGTGCACGGGCTGCGAGCAGCCCGCGTTATCGATGTGCATTTGTATTTATTTCAAGATTGTAATTGCAGTTGAAAAAATATATAAAATTCTCATACAAGTAGAGTAAGTGACAGTTTCTTCTAGTTCAGTACAAAGTGTGAGCAGGGTTACCATGTGCAAGTTGTTTTTTTTTATTAAATTTTAGTCGCTGTAAAATCGCCCCAAGATTGTAAACGACTTTTGTTCAGGGACCATACCTCTAAGTGCAGTGGTTAACGTGGGCCGTTGCCTCGGAGACCAGCTCGAGATGTAAAAAAAAACTCCCCATTCGGGACTCGGCCTTCGGCCTCGTTAGTGACTCTCCTAAGGAATGTAAACGCGTAACACCCCATCCGTAAGTGACTAACACGGCTCGGCCTACGGCCTCGCGGAGGCCACGCTCGGCCTTCGGCCTCGCGGGCCGAAAGCTCGGCCTTCGGCCTCGCAGGTTTGAAGCTCGGCCTGCGGCCTCGCAACCGTGGCGTTGTATCGCCAGCGAAAATCCCCATCCAGTAAATAAAAAGATTAAAAAATTCTCATGCAAGTCGAACAACTGACAGATACTTTTAGTTCCCGTGAGCGGTTGCATCAAAAACCAGCTCAAGATGTGGGAAAAACCCCCCATTCGGGACTCGGCCTTCGGCCTCGTTAGTGACTCTCCTAAGGAATGTAAATGCGTAACACCCCATTCGGAACTCGGCCTACGGCCTCGTAAGTGACTAACACGGCTCGGCCTGCGGCCTCGCGGAGGCCACGCTCGGCCTTCGGCCTCGCGGGCCGAAAGCTCGGCCTTCGGCCTCGCCCTCGAAGCTCGGCCTTCGGCCTCGCAGGTTTGAAGCTCGGCCTGCGGCCTCGAAGCCGTGGCGTTGTATCGCCAGCAAAAATCCCCATCCATTAAAAAAAAAACAAATGACGTCATCCAAAAATTTTTTTCATATTTGGAATCAGGGACCCCCAATCTCCCTAAATACCAAATTTCAGCCAGATCGGAGCAACTTGGATTTTGGTATCCGGGTCGAAGGACCAATTTTCAATTTTCGACTAAAACCCCAAATTCTCCTACAAACCCTCTATAATATTTGTTCGAACCCCCCATACCCACCTATAACGGTTCCGGAGCTGCGGTCGTTTGAAATTTGTATGGGAGAACCTCTTTTTTGTTTGGGAGGGTAATTTTTTTTCACTTTTCCAAAAAGGTCCCAGGGTTTTAGTCATTTTTAGTTTTTGAACCTACCCCCCATCAATTATCGTTTCCGAGATCCGTACACCAGTTCCATCAAGGAAACCAAAAATGACACTTTTCGGATTTTTCTGGTGGTCATAGGAACCTCCTCTACACTTTTCCCCTACATCACAAATACCCCCCATCGCTCCTTCTGGGAGAACAATGATGTCAATGAGTGAGTCAGTGAGTCAGTGGTAATCGAACTTTATATAATATAATAATAACTAGTATTTCGGGTGGTGCGCGGGCTGCGAGCAGCCCGCGTTATCGATGTGCATTAGTAATTTTTATCAAACTGTTAATTGCAGTTAAAAAAATAGATATAAAATTCTCATACAAGTCGAGTAAGTGACAGTTTCTTCTAGTTCAGTACAAAGTGTGAGCAGGGTTACCATGTGCAAGTCGATTTTTTTAATAAAATTTTAGTTGCTGTAAAATCGCACCAAGATTGTAAACGACTTTTGTTAAGGGACCATACCTCTAAGTGCAGTGGTTAACGTGGGCAGTTGCCTCGGAGACCAGCTCGAGATGTGGAAAAAAAATTCCCCATTCGGGACTCGGCCTTCGGCCTCGTTAGTGACTCTCCTAAGGAATGTAAATGCGTAACACCCCATTCGGAACTCGGCCTACGGCCTCGCGGAGGCCACGCTCGGCCTTCGGCCTCGCGGGCCGAAAGCTCGGCCTTCGGCCTTGCAGGTTTGAAGCTCGGCCTGCGGCCTCGCAACCGTGGCGTTGTATCGCCAGCGAAAATCCCCATGCAGTAAATAAAAAGATTTAAAAATTCTCATGCAAGTCGAACAACTGACAGATACTTTTAGTTCCCGTGAGCGGTTGCATCAAAGACCAGCTCGAGATGTGGAAAAAAAATTCCCCATTCGGGACTCGGCCTTCGGCCTCGTTAGTGACTCTCCTAAGGAATGTAAATGCGTAACACCCCATTCGGAACTCGGCCTTCGGCCTCGTAAGTGACTAACACGGCTCGGCCTGCGGCCTCGCGGAGGCCACGCTCGGCCTGCCGCCTCGCGGGCCGAAAGCTCGGCCTTCAGCCTCGCCCTCGAAGCTTGGCCTTCGGCCTCGCAGGTTTGAAGCTCGGCCTGCGGCCTCGCAGGTTTGAAGCTCGGCCTGCGGCCTCGCAGCCGTGGCGTTGTATCGCCAGCGAAAATCCCCATCCAGTAAAAAAAAAACAAATGACATCATCCAAAAAATTTTTTTATATTTTGAATCAGAGACCCCCATTCTCCCTAAATACCAAATTTCAGCCAGATCGGAGCAACTTGGATTTTGGTATCTAGTTCGAAGGACCAATTTGCAATTTTTGACTAAAACCCCAAATTCTCCTATAAATCCACTACAATATTTGTTTGAACCCCTCATACCCAATGATGTCAATGAGTCAGTGAGTGAGTGAGTGGTAATCGAGCTTTATATAATATGGTTAATAACTAGGTCACGTGGGCACTCTTTATACAGTCCACACTATAATCTCAACCCAAAATTACTCCTTCTAGGAGAACAATGATGTCAGTGAGTGAATCAATCAGTGGGTCTTCAGCTTTATATATTATAACTAGGTGTTGGGTGGTGCGCGGGCTGCGAGCAGCCCGCGTTATCGATGTGCATTTGTATATTTTTTAAAATTTTAGTTGCAGTTGAAAAAAATATTTAAAAATTCTCATACAAGTCGAGAAAGGGACAGTTTCTTCTAGTTCAGTACAAAGTGTGAGCAGGGTTACCATGTGCAAGTTGATTTTTTCGATAAAATTTTAGTCGATGTAAAATCGCCCCAAGATTGTAATCGAGTTTTGTTGAGGGACCATACCTCTAAGTGCAGTGGTTAACGTGGGCCGTTGCCTCGGAGACCAGCTCGAGATGTGGAAAAAAAACTCCCCATTCGGGACTCGGCCTTCGGCCTCGTTAGTGACTCTCCTAAGGAATGTAAACGCGTAACACCCCATTCGTAAGTGACTAACACGGCTCGGCCTACGGCCTCGCGGAGGCCACGCTCGGCCTTCGGCCTCGCGGGCCGAAAGCTCGGCCTCCGGCCTTGCAGGTTTGAAGCTCGGCCTGCGGCCTCGCAACCGTGGCGTTGTATCGCCAGCGAAAATCCCCTTCCAGTAAATAAAAAGATTTAAAAATTCTCATGCAAGTCGAACATTGGACAGATACTTTTAGTTCCCGTGAGCGGTTGCATCAAAGACCAGCTCGAGATGTAGTAAAAACTCCCCATTCTGAACTCGGCCTTCGGCCTCGTTAGTGACTCTCCTAAGGAATGTAAATGCGTAACACCCCATTCGGAACTCGGCCTTCGGCCTCGTAAGTGACTAACACGGCTCGGCCTGCGGCCTCGCAGGTTTGAAGCTCGGCCTGCGGCCTCGCAGCCGTGGCGTTGTATCGCCAGCGAATATCCCCATCCAGTAAAAAAAACAAATGACGTCATCCAAAAATTTTTTTCATATTTGGAATCAGGGACCCCCAATCTCCCTAAATACCAAATTTCAGCCAGATCGGAGCAACTTAGATTTTGGTATCCGGGTCGAAGGACCAATTTTCAATTTTCGACTAAAACCCCAAATTCTCCTACAAACCCTCTATAATATTTTTTCGAACCCCCCATACCCACCTACAACGGTTCCGGAGTTGCGATCGTTTTAATTTTGTATGGGAGAACCTCTTTTTTGTTCGGGAGGGTAATTTTTTTTCAATTTTCCAAAATGGTCCCAGGGTTTTAGTCATTTTTAGTTTTGACACCTACCCCCCATCGATTATGGTTTCCGAGATCCGTACACCAGTTCCATCAAGGAAACCAAAAATGACACTTTTCGGATTTTTCTGGTGGTCATAGGAACCTCCTCTACACTTTTCCTTACATCACAAACACCCCCCATCGCTCCTTCTAGGAGAACAACGATGTCAATGAGTGAGTCAGTGAGTCAGGGAGTGGTAATCGAACTTTATATAATATAACTAGTATTTCGGGTGGTGCGCGGGCTGCGAGCAGCCCGCGTTATCGATGTGCATTAGTAATTTTTATCAAACTGTTAATTGCAGTTAAAAAAATAGATATAAAATTCTCATACAAGTCGAGTAGGTGACAGTTTCTTCTAGTTCAGTACAAAGTGTGAGCAGGGTTACCATGTGCAAGTCGATTTTTTGATAAAATTTTAGTTGCTGTAAAATCGCACCAAGATTGTAAACGACTTTTGTTAAGGGACCATACCTCTAAGTGCAGTGGTTAACGTGGGCAGTTGCCTCGGAGACCAGCTCGAGATGTGGAATAAACTCTTCATTCGGGACTCGGCCTTCGGCCTCGTTAGTGACTCTCCTAAGGAATGTAAACGCGTAACACCCCATTCGTAAGTGACTAACACGGCTCGGCCTACGGCCTCGCGGAGGCCACGCTCGGCCTTCGGCCTCGCGGGCCAAAAGCTCGGCCTTCGGCCTCGCAGGTTTAAAGCTCGGCCTGCGGCCTCGCAACCGTGACGTTGTATCGCCAGCGAAAATCCCCATCCAGTAAATAAAAAGATTTAAAAATTCTCATGCAAGTCCAACAACTGACAGATACTTTTAGTTCCCGTGAGCGGTTGCATCAAAGACCAGCTCGAGATGTGGAAATAAAACTCCCCATTCGGGACTCGGCCTTCGGCCTCGTTAGTGACTCTCCTAAGGAATGTAAATGCGTAACACCCCATTCGGAACTCGGCCTTCGGCCTCGTAAGTGTTTAACACGGCTCGGCCTGCGGCCTCGCGGAGGCCACGCTCGGCCTTCGGCCTCGCGGGCCGAAAGCTCGGCCTACGGCCTCGCGGGCCGAAAGCTCGGCCTTCGGCCTCGAAGGCTTGAAGCTCGGCCTGCGGCCTCGCAAATAAGAAGTGGTTTCGCCATCAAATATCCCCATCCAGTAAAAAAAAAACAAATGACGTCATCCAAAATTTTTTTTCATATTTAGAATCAGAGACCCGCAATCTCTCTAAATACCAAATTTCGGCAAGATCAGACAAACTTGAATTTTAGTATCCGGGTCGAAGGACCAATTTTCAATTTTTGACAGAAACCTCAAATTTCCCTACAAACCCTCTATAACATTTGTTTGAACCCCCCATACCCACCTATAACGGTTCCGGAGTTGCGGTCGTTTTAAATTTGTATGGGAGAACCTCTTTTTTGTTCGGGAGGGCAATTTTCTAAAAAGGTCACAGGGTTTTAGTCATTTTTAGTTTTGGGACCTACCCCCCATCGATTATGGTTTCCGAGATCCGTACACCAGTTCCATCAAGGAAACCAAAAATGACACTTTTCGGATTTTTTTGGTGGTCATAGGAACCTCCTCTACACTTTTCCCTTACACCACAAACACCCTTCATCGCTCCTTCTGGGAGAACAATGATGTCAATGAGTCAGTGAGTGAGTGAGTGGTAATCGAGCTTTATATAATATGGTTAATAACTAGGTCACGTGGGCACTCTTTATACAGTCCACACTATAATCTCAACCCAAAATTACTCCTTCTAGGAGAACAATGATGTCAGTGAGTGAATCAATCAGTGGGTCTTCAGCTTTATATATTATAACTAGGTGTTGGGTGGTGCGCGGGCTGCGAGCAGCCCGCGTTATCGATGTGCATTTGTATATTTTTTAAAATTTTAGTTGCAGTTGAAAAAAATATTTAAAAATTCTCATACAAGTCGAGAAAGGGACAGTTTCTTCTAGTTCAGTACAAAGTGTGAGCAGGGTTACCATGTGCAAGTTGATTTTTTCGATAAAATTTTAGTCGATGTAAAATCGCCCCAAGATTGTAATCGAGTTTTGTTGAGGGACCATACCTCTAAGTGCAGTGGTTAACGTGGGCCGTTGCCTCGGAGACCAGCTCGAGATGTGGAAAAAAAACTCCCCATTCGGGACTCGGCCTTCGGCCTCGTTAGTGACTCTCCTAAGGAATGTAAACGCGTAACACCCCATTCGTAAGTGACTAACACGGCTCGGCCTACGGCCTCGCGGAGGCCACGCTCGGCCTTCGGCCTCGCGGGCCGAAAGCTCGGCCTTCGGCCTCGCAACCGTGACGTTGTATCATCAGCGAAAATCCCCATCCAGTAAATAAAAAGATTTAAAAATTCTCATGCAAGTCGAACAACTGACAGATACTTTTAGTTCCCGTGAGCGGTTGCATCAAAGACCAGCTCGAGATGAGGAAAAAAAACTCCCCATCCGGGACTTGGCCTTCGGCCTCGTTAGCGACTCACCTGAGGGTCGTTAATTCGTTACACCCCATTCGGAACTCGGCCTTCGGCCTCGTAAGTGACTAACACGGCTCGGCCTGCGGCCTCGCGGAGGCCACGCTGGGCCTTCGGCCTCGCGGGCCGAAAGCTCGGCCTTCGGCCTCGCCCTGGAAGCTCGGCCTTCGGCCTCGCAGGTTTGAAGCTCGGCCTGCGGCCTCGCAAATAAGAAGTGGTTTCGCCATCAAAAATCCCCATCCAGTAAAAAAAAAACAAATGACGTCATCCAAAAACTTTTTTCATATTTTGAATCAGGGACCCCAAATCTCCTTAAATACCAAATTTCAGCCAGATCGGAGCAACTTGGATTCTGGTATCCGGGTCGAAGGACCAATTTTCAATTTTCGACTAAAACACCAAATTCTCCTACAAACCCTCTATAACATTTTATCAAACCCCCCATACCCACCTATAACGGTTTCGGAGCTGCAGTCGTTTTAAATTTGTATGGGAGAACCTCTTTTTTGTTTGGGAGGGTAAATTTTTTTCAACTTTCCAAAAAGGTCCCAGGGTTTAAGCCATTTTTAGTTTTAGTACCTACCCCCCATCTATTATAGTTTCCGAGATCCCTACACCAGTTCCACGAAGGAAACCAAAAATGGCACTTTTCGGATTTTTCTGGAGGTCACGGGAACCTCTTCTACACTTTTCCCCTACACCACAAACACCCCCCATCGCTCCTTCTAGGAGAACAATTCTGTCAATCAGTGAGTCAGTGAGTCAGTCAATCAGTGGTAATCGAGCTTTATATATATAAAAAACTAGTATTTGGGTGGTGCGCGGGCTGCGAGCAGCCCGCGTTATCGATGTGCATTAGTATTATTAACAAAAATGTCATTGCAGTTAAAAAAAATATAAAAAATTCTCATACAAGTCGAGTAAGTGACAGTTTCTTCTAGTTCAGTACAAAGTGTGGGCAGGGTTACCATGTGCAAGTTGATTTTTTCGATAAAATTTTAGTCGATGTAAAATCGGCCTAAGATTGTAATCGAGTTTTGTTAAGGGACCATACCTCTAAGTGCAGTGGTTAACGTGGGTTGTTGCCTCGGAGACCAGTTTGAGATGTGGAAAAAGCTCCCCATTCGGGACTCGGCCTTCGGCCTCGTTAGTGACTCTGATAAGGAATGTAAACGCGTAACACCCCTTTCGTAAGTGACTAATACGGCTCGGCCTACGGCCTCGCGGAGGCCACGCTCGGCCTTCGGCCTCGCGGGCCGAAAGCTCGGCCTTCGGCCTCGCGGGTTTGAAGCTCGGCCTGCGGCCTCGCAACCGTGGCGTTGTATCGTCAGCGAAAATCCCCATCCAGTATATAAAAAGATTTAAAAATTTCCATGCAAGTCGAACAACTGACAGATACTTTTAGTTCCCGTGAGCGGTTGCATCAAAAACCAGCTCGAGATGTGGTAAAAACTCCTTATTCTGAACTCGGCCTTCGGCCTCGTTAGTGACTCTCCTAAGGAATGTAAATGCGTAACACCCCATTCGGAACTCGGCCTTCGGCCTCGTAAGTGACTAACACGGCTCGGCCTACGGCCTCGCGGAGGCCACGCTCGGCCTTCGGCCTCACGGGCCGAAAGCTCGGCCTTCGGCCTCGCCCTCGAAGCTCGGCCTTCGGCCTCGCAGGTTTGAAGCTCGGCCTGCGGCCTCGCAAATAAGAAGTGGTTTCGCCATCAAAAATCCCCATCCAGTAAAAAAAAAACAAATGACGTCATCCAAAAATTTTTTTCATATTCGGAATCAGGGACCCCCAATCTCCCTAAATACTAAATTTCAGCCAGATCAGAGCAACTTGGGTTTTGGTATCCGGGTCGAAGGACCAATTTTTAATTTTTGACAGAAACTTCAAATTCCCCTACAAACCCTCTATAACATTTGTTCAAACCCCCCATACCCACCTATAACGGTTAGGGAGCTGCGGTCGTTTTAAATTTGTATGGGAGAACCTCTTTTTTGTTCGGGAGGGTAATTTTTTTTCATTTTTCCAAAAAGTTCCCAGGGTTTTAGTCATTTTTAGTTTTGACACCTACCCCCCATCGATTATGGTTTCCTAGATCCGTACACCAGTTCCATCAAGGAAACCAAAAATGACACTTTTCGGATTTTTCTGGTGGTCATGAAAACCTCCTCTACACTTTTCCCCTACATCACAAACACCTCCCATCGCTCCTTCTAGGAGAACAATGATGTCAATCAGTCAGTCAGTCAGTCAGTCAGTCAGTGAGTGGTAATCGAACTTTATATATTATAACTAGTATTTCGGGTGGTGCGCGGGCTGCGAGCAGCCCGCGTTATCGATGTGCATTAGTAATATTTATCAAGATTTGTAGTTGCAGTTTATAAAAATATATAAAATTCTCATTCAAGTCGAGTAAGTGACAGTTTCTTCTAGTTCAGTACAAGGTGTCGGCAGGGTTACCATGTGCAAGTTGATTTTTTTGATAAAATTTTAGTCGCTGTAAGATCGCACCAAGATTGTTAACGACTTTTGTTAAGAAACCATACCTATAAGTGCAGTGGTTGACGTGGGCCGTTGCCTCGGAGACCAGCTCGAGATGTGGAAAAAACCCCCCATTCGGGACTCGGCCTTCGGCCTCGTTAGCGACTCACCTGAGGGACGTTAACTCGTTACACCCCATTCGGAACTCGGCCTTCGGCCTCGTAAGTGACTAACACGGCTCGGCCTACGGCCTCGCGGAGGCCACGCTCGGCCTTCGGCCTCGCGGGCCGAAAGCTCGGCCTTCGGCCTCGCAGGTTTGAAGCTCGGCCTGCGGCCTCGCAACCGTGGCGTTTTATCGCCAGCGCAAATCCCCATCCAGTAAATAAAAAGATTTAAAAATTCTCATGCAAGTCGAACAACTGACAGATACTTTTAGTTCCCGTGAGCGGTTGCATCAAAGACGAGTTTGAGATATGGAAAAAAAACTTCCCATTCGGGACTCGGCCTTCGGCCTCGTTAGTGACTCTCCTAAGGAATGTTAATGCGTAACACCCCATTTGGAACTCGGCCTTCGGCCTCGTAAGTGACTAACACGGCTCGGCCTGCGGCCTCGCGGAGGCCACGCTCGGCCTTCGGCCTCGCGAGCCGAAAGCTCGGCCTTCGGCCTCGCAGGTTTGAAGCTCGGCCTGCGGCCTCGCAGCCGTGGCGTCGTATCGCCAGCGAAAATCCCCATCCAGTAAAAAAAAAACAAATGACGTCATCCAAAAAATTTTATATTTTGAATCAGGGACCCCCATTCTCCCTAAATATTAAATTTCAGCCAGATCGGAGCAACTTGAATTTTGGTATCCGGGTCGAAGGACCAATTTGCATTTTTTGACAAAAACCCCAAATTCCCCTTCAAACCCTCTATAATATTTGTTCGAACCCCCCATACCCACCTATAACGGTTTCGGAGCTGCGGTCGTTTTAAATTTGTATGGGAGAACCTCTTTTTTGTTCGGGAGGGTAAATTTTTTTCAATTTTCCAAAAGGATCCCAGGGTTTTAGTCATTTTTAGTTTTGGCACCTACCACCCATCGATTATAGTTTCCGAGATCCCTTCACCAGTTCCATGATGGAAACCAAAAATGACACTTTTCGGATTTTTCTGGAGGTCACGAAAACCTCCTTTACACTTTTTCCCTACACCACAAATACCCCCCATCGCTCCTTCTAGGAGAACAATTCTGTCAATCAGTGAGACAGTGAGTCAGTCAATCAGTCAGTGGTAATCGAGCTTTATATATATACTAGTATTTGAGTGGCGCGCGGGCTGCGAGCAGCCCGCGTTATCGATGTGCATTTGTATTTATTTCAAGATTGTAATTGCAGTTGAAAAAATATATAAAATTCTCATACAAGTCGAGTGACAGTTTCTTCTAGTTCAGTACAAAGTGTGAGCAGGGTTACCATGTGCAAGTTGATTTCTTTGATAAAATTTTAGTCGCTGTAAAATCGCACTAAGATTGTAAACGACTTTTGTTAAAGGACTCCACCTCTAAGTGCAGTGGTTAACGTGGGCAGTTGCCTCGGAGACCAGCTCGATATGTGAAAATACTCGTTATCCGGAACTCGGCCTTCGGCCTCGTTAGTGACTCCCATAAGGTGTGTTGATGCGTTACACCTCATTCGAGCTCGGCCTTCGGCTTCGCAGATTTGAAGCTCGGCCTTCGGCCTCGCAGGTTTGAAGCTCGGCCTTCGGCCTCGCGGTTGTAAAGACAGCTTCTTCCAGTTCAGTACAAAGTGAGAACAGAGTTACCATATGCAAGTTTATTTTTTTCATTAAAATTTTAGTCGCGGTAAAATCGCACAAAGAATTTAAACGACTTTTGTTAAGGGACCCTACCTCTAATTGTAGTAAATAACGTGGGCAGTTGCATTGGACACCAGCTCGAGATGTGGAAAAAACTCCCCATCCGGGACTCGGCCTTCGGCCTCGTTAGCGACTTCCATAGGATGCGTTAATGAGGTACCGTAATACGGGGTAAATAGGAATGGCGGGGTAAATAGGAATAATAACCAGATTTTCTAAGCCCCGCTCTGTCAGTGTCATTATATGTAGAAAAGGCAACATTTTTAAAGTTTTGAACGAAATGATATTTTTTACTACTGGCTACACTGCGCATTTAACTCAGCCAATTAGATTTGAGTAAAAAAAACATGCTTAAAAAGAGATGGTCGTGGACACGTGAATATTGTACCCTTCAACTTTAAGTTTTTACTTGTTTATATTGCCAAAAAGTATTGAAATCGGTGTAATTTTGATAATAATAGTCAAGTATGATTTAAATAAACGTGAAGGTAAGTGAATAATTCCTTAGTTTCATTGAAAATCTTAATTTTGGTCGATCACTCGTTTTTAAGTTATTTTGGAGATAATAGGAACGCAAAGGGGGGAAATTGGCACGTAAACAGTTTTAATTGGAACAACGTGGGGGTTATTGGGTTTGCATAAGAGGTAAATTGGAATTCCTAAATAGGGTTGTCAAAAACCAAAATCTTAATAACGTACCTAGTAAATTGAACTAATATATCATTTATATAAAGGAATGCTATTGACATTTATATTTAAACTATTAAGTATCTTCTTCTGAGTAAATAACAGTTGCTTACGTAAATATGTAAGTATGTATAACTATGTACCTATATTATAGCAAACCTTAGTCCGCGGATCGTCCATTATTCACGTAGGTTTAAAGAGGGGGTTGGTAGGCTTCAGAAAATAGCACGTTTAATAAGGGATGGAGGGGGTGTAGTGAAATACTACGCGTATTTCTTTTATCATTGACCACGCTATTAGAAGATACTTTCAAGTAAAAAATACACGCGATTATTTAGCGCAGTCTAAAAAGAGCTAGAAAACTACGCATTACCAAAGGTAAAGGTTAAAAACTTGCTAAACACATCACGTGATTAATGGATGGTCCCTTGTTATACTAACCTCTAGCATGAAACTAAGAATAAACAAAACGTTCAACTTTTTTTATGATACAAGACTATATTGTTTTAATGTATTTCAGATGCCTCGCAATTACGTGCCCAAACCAGGTGCTAAGCGTTACAAAAAGTATGACAAACATGTAATTAAAGAAGCCTTGGATGAGATAACGTCAACCAATAATAATTTAAGTGCTGTCTCTGAAAAATACAATATAGCAAAATCAGTACTATGCCGCCATAAAAACAAAGTAATCCGTAACTTAATGCGATATTTTTGTTATTAGGTAGGTGCTTACTTACAATAAAGTATGATCTCATAAAGGATTATTTTATTATACACACATACACGGGGACGGGTCATTCATTTATCACGTGATGTACTTGGCAACTTTTCAACCTACCATTATTGTGATATTTCGAGCCTCACGTAATAAATTCATTATTCCTAGGTAGCATGTTTTTTTTTACATTTGGTAGGTACAATATATACTGTACTTACCTACTCATACTTTATAAAGATAGTGACAGCCCTAGTTAAAATTCCCATTAACCCCTCGGTCGAACCTATTATCCCCGTTAGGGGTAAATTGGAATCCAACAAGGTTTTTGTTGAATTTCTCATAATATATCCATAATTTGGGGATCTAAAGCTACTTAGCACCTAGAAGAGCTTACCACACATTCTTCTGTATACCTCCAAATGCTCTATGTGTTACGGAAAAAGGTTAAAATTCCAATCGAAAGTAAAAATTGGGCCAATTTACCCCGTTTTACGGTACACCCCATTCGGAACTCGGCCTTCGGCCTCGTAAGTTACTAACACGGCTCGGCCTACGGCCTCGCGGAGGCCACGCTCGGCCTTCGGCCTCGCGGGCCAAAAGCTCGGCCTCCGGCCTCGCAGGTTTGAAGCTCGGCCTTCGGCCTCGCGGTGTTTAAGGCTCAGCCTGCGGCCTCGCAAGTAACAAAGGGAATGTTTTTAAGCTGTTCCCAATCACGGCCAGCTCGGCCTTCGGCCTCGCAGGCCTACAGCTCGGCCTCCGGCCTCGCTAGAGTGGAGCTCGGCCTTCGGCCTCGCCTCCACAGCTCGGCCTGCGGCCTCGCTCGATTGCAGCTCGGCCTACGGCCTCGCAAAGGGAATGTGGTTTCGCCACCAAAATTCCGCATTCCGTAAAAAAAAAACAAATGACGTCATCAAAAAACTTTTTTCATTTTTCAAATTAGGGACCCCAAATCTCCCTAAATACCTAATTTCAGCCAGATCGGAGCAACTTGGATTTTGGTATCCGGTTCGAAGGACCAATTTCAAGTTTTGGTCAAAATCCCCATATTTCCCTACAAACCCTCTATAACATTTGTTCAAACTCCCCATACCTACCTAAAACGGTTCGGGAGTTGCAATCGTTTTAATTTTGTATGGGAGAACCTCTTTTTTGTTAAAGAGGGTAATTTTTTTTCAATTTTCCAAAAAGGTCCCAGGGTTTTAGTCATTTTTAGTTTTGACACCTACCCCCCATCGGTTATGGTTTCCGAGATCCCTACACCTGTTCCATGAAGGAAACCAAAAATGCCACTTTTCGGATTTTTTTGGGGATCACGTGACCACTCACTATACAGTCCACATCATAATTTTAACCCAAAAATACTCCTTCTAGGAGAACAATGATGTCAGTGAGTGAATCAATCAGTGGGTCTTCAGCTTTATATATTATAAAATAATAATAACTAGTATTTGGGTGGCGCGCGGGCTGCGAGCAGCCCGCGTTATCGATGTGCATTAGTATTTTTAGCAAAAATGTCGTTGCAGTTGCTAAAAAGATATTAAATTCTCATGCAAATCGAATAACTCACAGTTTCATCTATTTCAGTAGAAAGTGTGAGCAGGGTTACCATGTGCAAGTTGATTTTTTTGATAAAATTTTAGTCGCTGTAAGATCGCACCAAGATTGTAAACGACTTTTGTTAAGGAACCATACCTCTAAGTGCAGTGGTTGACGTGGGCCGTTGCCTCGGAGACCAGCTCGAGATGTGGAAAAAACCCCCCATTCGGGACTCGGCCTTCGGCCTCGTCAGCGACTCACCTGAGGGACGTTAATTCGTTACACCCCATTCGGAACTCGGCCTTCGGCCTCGTAAGTGACTAACACGGCTCGGCCTACGGCCTCGCGGAGGCCACGCTCGGCCTTCGGCCTCGCGGGCCAAAAGCTCGGCCTTCGGCCTCACAGGTTTGAAGCTCGGCCTGCGGCCTCGCAACCGTGGCGTTTTATCGCCAGCGCAAATCCCCATCCAGTAAATAAAAAGATTCAAAAATTCTCATGCAAGTCGAACAACTGACAGATACTTTTAGTTCCCGTGAGCGGTTGCATCAAAGACCAGTTTGAGATATGGAAAAAAAACTTCCCATTCGGGACTCGGCCTTCGGCCTCGTTAGTGACTCTCCTAAGGAATGTTAATGCGTAACACCCCATTTGGAACTCGGCCTTCGGCCTCGTAAGTGACTAACACGGCTCGGCCTGCGGCCTCGCGGAGGCCACGCTCGGCCTTCGGCCTCGCGGGCCGAAAGCTCGGCCTTCGGCCTCGCCCTCGAAGCTCGGCCTTTGGCCTCGCAGGTTTGAAGCTCGGCCTGCGGCCTCGCAGCCGTGATGTTGTATCGCCAAAGAAAATCCCCATCCAGTAAAAAAAAAAACAAATGACGTCATCCAAAATTTTTTTTTATATTTGGGTTCAGGGACCCCCATTCTCCCTAAATACTAAATTTCAGCCAGATCGGAGCAACTTGGATTTTGGTATCCGGTTCGAAGGACCAATTTGCAATTTTTGACTAAAACCCCAAATTCTCCTAAAAATCCACTACAATATTTGTTTGGACCCACCATACCCACCTATAACGGTTTCGGAGCTGCGGTCGTTTTAAATTTGTATGGGAGAACCTCTTTTTTGTTTGGGAGGGTATTTTTTTTTCAATTTTCCAAAAGGGTCCCAGGGTTTTAGTCATTTTTAGTTTTGGCACCTACCCCCCAACTATTATAGTTTCCGAGATCCCTACACCAGTTCTATGATGGAAACCAAAAATGACACTTTTTGGATTTTTCTGGAGGTCACGGGAACCTCTTCTACACTTTTCCCCTACACCACAAACACCCCCCATCGCTCCTTCTAGGAGAACAATTCTGTCAATCAGTGAGTCAGTGAGTGAGTCAGTGAGTGGTAATCGAGGTTTATATATATACTAGTATTTCGGGTGGTGCGCGGGCTGCGAGCAGCCCGCGTTATCGATGTGCATTAGTATTTATTTCATGATTGTAATTGCGGTTGAAAAAATATATAAAATTCTCATACAAGTCGAGTAAAAGACAGTTTCTTCTAGTTCAGAACAAAGTGTGAGCAGGGTTACCAAGTGCAAGTTGATTTTTTTGAATATATTTTAGTCGCTGTAAAATCGCACCAAGATTGTAAACGACATTTGTTAAGGGACCATACCTCTAAGTGCAGTGGTTAACGTGGGCCGTTGCCTCGGAGACCAGCTCGATATGTGGAAAAAACTCCCCATTCCGGACTCGGCCTTTGGCCTCGTTATTGACTCTCCTAATGAAATTAAACGCGTAACACCCCATTCGTAAGTGACAAACACGGCTCGGCCTACGGCCTCGCGGAGGCCACGCTCGGCCTTCGGCCTCGCGGGCCGAAAGCTCGGCCTTCGGCCTCGCGGGTTTGAAGCTCGGCCTGCGGCCTCGCAACCGTGGCGTTGTATCGCCAGCGAAAATCCCCATCCAGTAAATAAAAAGATTTAAAAATTCTCATGCAAGTCGAACAACTGACAGATACTTTTAGTTCCCGTGAGCGGTTGCATCAAAGACCAGCTCAAGATGTGGGAAAAACTCCCCATTCGGGACTCGGCCTTCGGCCTCGTTAGTGACTCTCCTAAGGAATGTAAATGCGTAACACCCCATTCGGAACTCGGCCTTCGGCCTCGTAAGTGACTAACACGGCTCGGCCTGCGGCCTCGCGGAGGCCACGCTCGGCCTTCGGCCTCGCGGGCCGAAAGCTCGGCCTTCGGCCTCGCCCTCGAAGCTCGGCCTTCGGCCTCGCAGGTTTGAAGCTCGGCCTGCGGCCTCGCAAATAAAAAGTGGTTTCGCCATCAAAAATCCCCATCCAGTAAAAAAAAAACAAATGACGTTGCAGTTGCTAAAAAGATATTAAATTCTCATGCAAATCGAATAACTCACAGTTTCATCTATTTCAGTAGAAAGTGTGAGCAGGGTTACCATGTGCAAGTTGATTTTTTTGATAAAATTTTAGTCGCTGTAAGATCGCACCAAGATTGTAAACGACTTTTGTTAAGGAACCATACCTCTAAGTGCAGTGGTTGACGTGGGCCGTTGCCTCGGAGACCAGCTCGAGATGTGGAAAAAACCCCCCATTCGGGACTCGGCCTTCGGCCTCGTCAGCGACTCACCTGAGGGACGTTAATTCGTTACACCCCATTCGGAACTCGGCCTTCGGCCTCGTAAGTGACTAACACGGCTCGGCCTACGGCCTCGCGGAGGCCACGCTCGGCCTTCGGCCTCGCGGGCCAAAAGCTCGGCCTTCGGCCTCACAGGTTTGAAGCTCGGCCTGCGGCCTCGCAACCGTGGCGTTTTATCGCCAGCGCAAATCCCCATCCAGTAAATAAAAAGATTCAAAAATTCTCATGCAAGTCGAACAACTGACAGATACTTTTAGTTCCCGTGAGCGGTTGCATCAAAGACCAGTTTGAGATATGGAAAAAAAACTTCCCATTCGGGACTCGGCCTTCGGCCTCGTTAGTGACTCTCCTAAGGAATGTTAATGCGTAACACCCCATTTGGAACTCGGCCTTCGGCCTCGTAAGTGACTAACACGGCTCGGCCTGCGGCCTCGCGGAGGCCACGCTCGGCCTTCGGCCTCGCGGGCCGAAAGCTCGGCCTTCGGCCTCGCCCTCGAAGCTCGGCCTTTGGCCTCGCAGGTTTGAAGCTCGGCCTGCGGCCTCGCAGCCGTGATGTTGTATCGCCAAAGAAAATCCCCATCCAGTAAAAAAAAAAACAAATGACGTCATCCAAAATTTTTTTTTATATTTGGGTTCAGGGACCCCCATTCTCCCTAAATACTAAATTTCAGCCAGATCGGAGCAACTTGGATTTTGGTATCCGGTTCGAAGGACCAATTTGCAATTTTTGACTAAAACCCCAAATTCTCCTAAAAATCCACTACAATATTTGTTCGGACCCACCATACCCACCTATAACGGTTTCGGAGCTGCGGTCGTTTTAAATTTGTATGGGAGAACCTCTTTTTTGTTTGGGAGGGTATTTTTTTTTCAATTTTCCAAAAGGGTCCCAGGGTTTTAGTCATTTTTAGTTTTGGCACCTACCCCCCAACTATTATAGTTTCCGAGATCCCTACACCAGTTCTATGATGGAAACCAAAAATGACACTTTTTGGATTTTTCTGGAGGTCACGGGAACCTCTTCTACACTTTTCCCCTACACCACAAACACCCCCCATCGCTCCTTCTAGGAGAACAATTCTGTCAATCAGTGAGTCAGTGAGTGAGTCAGTGAGTGGTAATCGAGGTTTATATATATACTAGTATTTCGGGTGGTGCGCGGGCTGCGAGCAGCCCGCGTTATCGATGTGCATTAGTATTTATTTCATGATTGTAATTGCGGTTGAAAAAATATATAAAATTCTCATACAAGTCGAGTAAAAGACAGTTTCTTCTAGTTCAGAACAAAGTGTGAGCAGGGTTACCAAGTGCAAGTTGATTTTTTTGAATATATTTTAGTCGCTGTAAAATCGCACCAAGATTGTAAACGACATTTGTTAAGGGACCATACCTCTAAGTGCAGTGGTTAACGTGGGCCGTTGCCTCGGAGACCAGCTCGATATGTGGAAAAAACTCCCCATTCCGGACTCGGCCTTTGGCCTCGTTAGTGACTCTCCTAATGAAATTAAACGCGTAACACCCCATTCGTAAGTGACAAACACGGCTCGGCCTACGGCCTCGCGGAGGCCACGCTCGGCCTTCGGCCTCGCGGGCCGAAAGCTCGGCCTTCGGCCTCGCGGGTTTGAAGCTCGGCCTGCGGCCTCGCAACCGTGGCGTTGTATCGCCAGCGAAAATCCCCATCCAGTAAATAAAAAGATTTAAAAATTCTCATGCAAGTCGAACAACTGACAGATACTTTTAGTTCCCGTGAGCGGTTGCATCAAAGACCAGCTCAAGATGTGGGAAAAACTCCCCATTCGGGACTCGGCCTTCGGCCTCGTTAGTGACTCTCCTAAGGAATGTAAATGCGTAACACCCCATTCGGAACTCGGCCTTCGGCCTCGTAAGTGACTAACACGGCTCGGCCTGCGGCCTCGCGGAGGCCACGCTCGGCCTTCGGCCTCGCGGGCCGAAAGCTCGGCCTTCGGCCTCGCCCTCGAAGCTCGGCCTTCGGCCTCGCAGGTTTGAAGCTCGGCCTGCGGCCTCGCAAATAAAAAGTGGTTTCGCCATCAAAAATCCCCATCCAGTAAAAAAAAAACAAATGACGTCATCCGAAAAATTTTTTCATATTTGGAATCAGGGACCCCCAATCTCCCTAAATACCAATTTTCAGCCAGATCGGAGCAACTTGGATTTTGGTATCCGGGTCGAAGGACCAATTTTCAATTTTCGACTAAAACCCCAAATTCTCCTACAAACCCTCTATAACATTTGTTCAAACCCCCCATACCCACCTATAACGGTTCGGGAGCTGCGGTCGTTTTAAATTTGTATGGGAGAACCTCTTTTTTGTTCGGGAGGGTAATTTTTTTTCAACTTTCCAAAAAGGTCCCAGGATTTTAGTCATTTTTAGTTTTGACACCTACCCCCCATCGATTATGGTTTCCGAGATCCGTACACCAGTTCCATCAAGGAAACCAAAAATGACACTTTTCGGATTTTTCTGGTGGTCATAGGAACATCCTCTACACTTTTCCCCTACATCACAAACACCTCCCATCGCTCCTTCTAGGAGAACAATGATGTCAATCAGTCAGTCAGTCAGTGAGTGGTAATCGAACTTTATATATTATAACTAGTATTTGGGTGGTGCGCGGGCTGCGAGCAGCCCGCGTTATCGATGTGCATTTGTATATTTTTTAAAATTTTAGTTGCAGTTGAAAAAAATATTTAAAAATTCTCATACAAGTCAAGAAAGGGACAGTTTCTTCTAGTTCACTACAAAGTGTGAGCAGGGTTACCATGTGCAAGTTGATTTTTTCGATAAAATTTTAGTCGATGTTAAATCGCCCCAAGATTGTAATCGAGTTTTGTTAAGGGACCATACCTCTAAGTGCAGTGGTTAACGTGGGCCGTTGCCTCGGAGACCAGCTCGAGATGTGGAAAAATACTCCCCATTCGGGACTCGGCCTTCGGCCTCGTTAGTGACTCTCCTAAGGAATGTAAGCGCGTAACACCCCATTCGTAAGTGACTAACACGGCTCGGCCTACGGCCTCGCGGAGGCCACGCTCGGCCTTCGGCCTCGCGGGCCGAAAGCTCGGCCTTCGGCCTCGCAGGTTTGAAGCTCGGCCTGCGGCCTCGCAACTGTGGCGTTGTATCGCCAGCGAAAATCCCCATCCAGTAAATAAAAAGATTTAAAAATTCTCATGCAAGTCGAACAACTGACAGATACTTTTAGTTCCCGTGAGCGGTTGCATCAAAGACCAGCTCGAGATGTGGAAAAAACCCCCCATTCGGGACTCGGCCTTCGGCCTCGTTAGCGACTCACCTAAAGGACGTTAATTCGTTACACCCCATTCGGAACTCGGCCTTCGGCCTCGTAAGTGACTAACATGGCTCGGCCTGCGGCCTCGCGGAGGCCACGCTCGGCCTTCGGCCTCGCGGGCCGAAAGCTCGGCCTTCGCCCTCGCCCTGGAAGCTCGGCCTTCGGCCTCGCAGGTTTGAAGCTCGGCCTGCGGCCTCGCAAATAAGAAGTGGTTTCGCCATCAAAAATCCCCATCCAGTAAAAAAAAAACAAATGACGTCATCCAAAAAATTTTTTCATATTTGGAATCAGGGACCCCCAATCTCCCTAAATACCAAATTTCAGCCAGATCGGAGCAACTTGGATTTTGGTATCCGGGTCGAAGGACCAATTTTCAATTTTCGACTAAAACCCCAAATTCTCCTACAAACCCTCTATAACATTTGTTCAAACCCCCCATACCCACCTATAACGGTTTCGGAGTTGCGGTCGTTTTAAATTTGTATGGGAGAACCTCTTTTTTGTTCGGGAGGGTAATTTTTTTTCAACTCCCCAAAAAGGTCCCAGGGTTTTAGTCATTTTTAGTTTTGACACCTACCCCCCATCGATTATGGTTTCCGAGATCCGTACACCAGTTCCATCAAGGAAACCAAAAATGACACTTTTCGGATTTTTCTGGTGGTCATAGGAACATTCTCTACACTTTTCCCCTACATCACAAACACCTCCCATCGCTCCTTCTAGGAGAACAATGATGTCAATGAGTCAGTGAGTCAGTCAGTGAGTGGTAATCGAACTTTATATAATATAATAATAATAATAATAATAACTAGGTGTTCGGTGGTGCGCGGGCTGCGAGCAGCCCGCGTTATTGATGTGCATAAGTAATTTTTATCAAAAATGTCATTGCAGTTAGAAAAATATATAAAATTCTCATACAAGTCGAGAAAGTGACAGTCTCTTCTAATTCAGTACAAAGTGTGAGCAGGGTTACCATGTGCAAGTTGATTTTTTTAATTAAATTTAAGTCGCGGTAAAACCGGACCAAGATTGTCAACGACTTTTGTTAAAGGACCCCACCTCTAAGTGCAGTGGTTAACGTGGGCAGTTGCCTCGGAGACCAGCTCGATATGTGAAAATACTTGTTATCCGAAACTCGGCCTTCGGCCTCGTTAGTGACTCCCATAAGGTACGTTAATGCGTCACACCTCATTCGAGCTCGGCCTTCGGCCTCGCAGATTTGAAGCTCGGCCTTCGGCCTCGCATGTTTGAAGCTCTGCCTTCGGCCTCGCAGGTTTGAAGCTCGGCCTTCGGCCTCGCGGTGGTAAAGACAGCTTCTTCAAGTTCAGTACAAAATGAGAACAGAGTTACCATATGCAAGTTTAATTTTTTCCATTAAAATTTTAGTCGTGGTAAAATCGCACAAAGAATTTAAACGACTTTTGTTAAAAGACCCTACCTCTAATTGTAGTAAATAACGTGGGCAGTTGCATTGGAGACCAGCTCGAGATGTAAAAATACTTGTTATCCGAAACTCGGCCTTCGGCCTCGTTAGTGACTCCCATAAGGTACGTTGATGCGTCACACCTCATTCGAGCTCGGCCTTCGGCCTCGCAGATTTGAAGCTCGGCCTTCGGCCTCGCATGTTTGAAGCTCTGCCTTCGGCCTCGCAGGTTTGAAGCTCGGCCTTCGGCCTCGCGGTGGTAAAGACAGCTTCTTCAAGTTCAGTACAAAATGAGAACAGAGTTACCATATGCAAGTTTAATTTTTTCCATTAAAATTTTAGTCGTGGTAAAATCGCACAAAGAATTTAAACGACTTTTGTTAAAAGACCCTACCTCTAATTGTAGTAAATAACGTGGGCAGTTGCATTGGAGACCAGCTTGAGATGTGGAAAAAAAATTCCCCATTCGGGACTCGGCCTTCGGCCTCGTTAGTGACTCTCCTAAGGAATGTAAATGCGTAACACCCCATTCGGAACTCGGCCTACGGCCTCGCGGAGGCCACGCTCGGCCTTCGGCTTCGCGGGCCGAAAGCTCGGCCTTCGGCCTCGCAGGTTTGAAGCTCGGCCTGCGGCCTCGCAACCGTGGCGTTGTATCGCCAGCAAAAATCCCCATCCAGTAAATAAAAAGATTTAAAAATTCTCATGCAAGTCGAACAACTGACAGATACTTTTAGTTCCCGTGAGCGGTTGCATTAAAGACCAGCTCGAGATGTGGAAAAAAAATTCCCCATTCGGGACTCGGCCTTCGGCCTCGTTAGTGACTAACACGGCTCGGCCTGCGGCCTCGCGGAGGCCACGCTCGGCCTTTGGCCTCGCGGGCCGAAAGCTCGGCCTTCGGCCTCGCCCTCGAAGCTTGGCCTTCGGCCTCGCAAGTTTGAAGCTCGGCCTGCGGCCTCGCAGGTTTGAAGCTCGGCCTGCGGCCTCGCAGCCGTGGCGTTGTATCGCCAGCGAAAATCCCCATCCAGTAAAAAAAAAACAAATGACATCATCCAAAAAATTTTTTTAATATTTTGAATCAATGACCCCCATTCTCCCTAAATACCAAATTTCAGCCAGATCGGAGCAACTTGGATTTTGGTATCCGGTTCGAAGGACCAATTTGCAATTTTTGACTAAAACCCCAAATTCTCCTACAAATCCACTACAATATTTGTTCGAACCCCTCATACCCACCTATAACGGTTCGGGAGCTGCGGTCGTTTTAAATTTGTATGGGAGAACCTCTTTTTTGTTCGGGAGGGTAATTTTTTTTTATCTTTCCAAAAAGGTCCCAGGTTTTTAGTCATTTTTAGTTTTGACACCTACCCCCCATCGATTATGGTTTCCGAGATCCGTACACCAGTTCCATCAAGGAAACCAAAAATGACACTTTTCGGATTTTTCTGGTGGTCATAGGAACCTCCTCTACACTTTTTCCCAACACCACAAACACCCCCCATCGCTCCTTCTGGGAGAACAATGATGTCAATGAGTCAGTGAGTGAGTCAGTGAGAGTGTTAATCGAACTTTATATAATACTAGTATTTCGGGATGTGCGCGGGCTGCGAGCAGCCCGCGTTATCGATGTGCATTTGTATTTATTTCAAGATTGTAATTGCAGTTTAAAAAATATATTAAATTCTCATACAAGTCGAGTAAGTGACAGTTTCTTCTAGTTCAGTACAAAGTGTTAGCAGGGTTACCATGTGCAAGTTGATTTTTTTGATAAAATTTTAAACGCTGTAAAATCGCACCAAGATTGTAAACGACTTTTGTTAAGGGACCATACCTCTAAGTGCAGTGGTTAACGTGGGCAGTTGCCTCGGAGACCAGCTCGAGATGTGGAAAGAAAACTCCCCATTCGGGACTCGGCCTTCGGCCTCGTTAGTGACTCTCCTAAAGAATGTAAACGCGTAACACCCCATTCGTAAGTGACTAACACGGCTCGGCCTACGGCCTCGCGGAGGCCACGCTCGGCCTTCGGCCTCGCGGGCCGAAAGCTCGGCCTTCGGCCTCGCAGGTATGAAGCTCGGCCTGCGGCCTCGCAACCGTGGCGTTTATCGCCAGCGAAAATCCCCATCCAGTAAATAAAAAGAATTGAAAATTCTTATGCAAGTCGAACAACTGCCAGATACTTTTAGTTCCCGTGAGCGGTTGCATCAAAGACCAGCTCAAGATGTGAAAAAAAAACTCCCCATTCGGGACTCGGCCTTCGGCCTCGTTAGTGACTCTCCTAAGGAATGTTAATGCGTAACACCCCATTCGGAACTCGGCCTTCGGCCTCGTAAGTGACTAACACGGCTCGGCCTGCGGCCTCGCGGAGGCCACGCTCGGCCTTTGGCCTCGCGGGCCGAAAGCTCGGCCTTCGGCCTCGCCCTCGAAGCTCGGCCTTCGGCCTCGCGGGTTTGAAGCTCGGCCTGCGGCCTCGCAGCCGTGGCGTTGTATCGCCAGCGAAAATCCCCATCTAGTAAAAAAAAAAAAAATGACGTCATCCAAAAAATTTTTTCATATTTCGAATCAGGGACTCCCAATCTCCCTAAATACCAAATTTCAGCCAGATCAGACAAACTTGGATTTTGGTATCCGGGTCGAAGGACCAATTTTCAATTTTCGACTAAAACCCCAAATTTTCCTACAAACCCTCTATAACATTTGTTAAAACCCCCTATACCCACCTATAACGGTTCGGGAGCTGCGGTCGTTTTAAATTTGTATGGGAGAACCTCTTTTTTGTTTAAGAGGGTAATTTTTTTTCATTTTTCCAAAAAAGTCCCAGGGTTTTAGTCATTTTTAGTTTTGACACCTACCCCCCATCGATTATGGTTTCCGAGATCCGTACACCAGTTCCATCAAGGAAACCAAAAATGACACTTTTCGGATTTTTCTGGTGGTCATAGGAACCTCCTCTACACTTTTCCTCTACATCACAAATACCCCCCATCGCTCCTTCTAGGAGAACAATGATGTCAATGAGTGAGTCAGTCAGTCAGTGAGTGGTAATCGAACTTTATATAATATAACTAGTATTTGGGTGGCGCGCGGGCTGCGAGCAGCCCGCGTTATCTTTGTGCATTAGTATTATTAACAAAAATGTCGTTGCATTTGCTAAAATGATATAAAATTCTCATGCAAGTCGAATAACTCACAGTTTCATATATTTCAGTAGAAAGTGTGAGCGAGGTTACCATGTGCAAGTTGATTTTTAAATAAAATTTTAGTCGCGGTAAAACCGGACCAAGATTGTAAACGACTTTTGTTAAGGGACCTCACCTCTAAGTGCAGTGGTTAACATGGGCAGTTGCCTCGGAGACCAGCTCGATATGTGAAAATACTCGTTATCCGGAACTCGGCCTTCGGCCTCGTTAGTGACTCCCATAAGGTACGTTGATGCGTTACACCTCATTCGAGCTCAGCCTTCGGCCTCGCAGATTTGAAGCTCGGCCTTCGGCCTCGCAGGTTTGAAGCTCGGCCTTCGGCCTCGCGGTGGTAAAGACAGTTTCTTCAAGTTCAGTACAAAGTGAGAACAGAGTTACCATATGCAAGTTTATTATTTTCATTTAAATTTTAGTTGTGGTAAAATCGCACAAAGAATTTAAACGACTTTTGTTAAGGGACCCTACGTCTAATTGTAGTAAATAACGTGAGCAGTTGCATTGGAGACCAGCTCGAGATGTGAAAAAAACTCCCCATCCGGGACTCGGCCTTCGGCCTCGTTAGCGACTTCCATAGGATGCGTTAATGAGGTACACCCCATTCGGAACTCGGCCTTCGGCCTCGTAAGTTACTAACACGGCTCGGCCTACGGCCTCGCGGAGGCCACGCTCGGCCTTCGGCCTCGCGGGCCGAAAGCTCGGCCTCCGGCCTCGCAGGTTTGAAGCTCGGCCTTCGGCCACGCGGTGTTTAAGGCTCGGCCTGCGGCCTCGCATGTTACAAAGGGAATGTTTTTAAGCTGTTCCCAATGACGGCCAGCTCGGCCTTCGGCCTCGCAGGCCTACAGCTCGGCCTCCGGCCTCGCTACGGTGGAGCTCGGCCTTCGGCCTCGCCTCCACAGCTCGGCCTGCGGCCTCGCTCGATTGCAGCTCGGCCTACAGCCTCGCAAAGAGAATGTGGTTTCGCCACCAAAAATCCGCATCCAGTAAAAAAAAAACTAATGACGTCATCAAAAAACTTTTTTCATATTTCGAATCAAGGACCCCATATCTCCCTAAATACTAAATTTCAGCCAGATCGGAGCAACTTGAATTTTGGTATCCGGTTCGAAGGACCAATTTCAAGTTTTGGACAAAATCCCCAAATTTTCCTACAAACCCTCTATAACAATTGTTCAATTTCCCCATACCTACCTAAAACGGTTCCGGAGTTGCGATCGTTTTAATTTTGTATGGGAGAACCTCTTTTTTAATAGGTAGGGTAATTTTTTTCAACTTTCCAAAAGGGTCCCAGGGTTTTAGTCATTTTTAGTTATGACATCTACCCCCCAACGCTTATGGTTTCCGAGATCCTTACACCAGTTCCATGAAGGAAACCAAAAATGACACTTTTCGGATTTTTCTGGAGGTCACGTGGGCACTCTCTATACAGTCGACACCATAATTTTAACCCAAAAATACTCCTTCTAGGAGAACAATGATGTCAGTGAGTCAATCAGTGGGTCTTCAGCTTTATATAATACTAGGTGTTGGGTGGTGCGCGGGCTGCGAGCAGCCCGCGTTATCGATGTGCATTAGTAATATTTATCAAGATTTGTAGTTGCAGTTTATAAAAATATATAAAATTCTCATTCAAGTCGAGTAAGTGACAGTTTCTTCTAGTTCAGTACAAGGTGTCGGCAGGGTTACCATGTGCAAGTTGATTTTTTTGATAAAATTTTAGTCGCTGTAAGATCGCACCAAGATTGTTAACGACTTTTGTTAAGGAACCATACCTCTAAGTGCAGTGGTTGACGTGGGCCGTTGCCTCGGAGACCAGCTCGAGATGTGGAAAAAACCCCTCATTCGGGACTCGGCCTTCGGCCTTGTTAGCGACTCACCTGAGGGACGTTAATTCGTTACACCCCATTCGGAACTCGGCCTTCGGCCTCGTAAGTGACTTACATGGCTCGGCCTACGGCCTCGCGGAGGCCACGCTCGGCCTTCGGCCTCGCGGGCCGAAAGCTCGGCCTTCGGCCTCGCAGGTTTGAAGCTCGGCCTGCGGCCTCGCAACCGTGGCGTTGTATCGCCAGCGAAAATCCCCATCCAGTAAATAAAAAGATTTAAAAATTCTCATGCAAGTCGAACAACTGACAGATACTTTTAGTTCCCGTGAGCGGTTGCATCAAAGACCAGCTCGAGATGTGGAAAAAAAACTCCCCATTCGGGACTCGGCCTTCGGCCTCGTTAGTGACTCTCCTAAGGAATGTAAATGCGTAACACCCCATTCGGAACTCGGCCTTCGGCCTCGTAAGTGACTAACACGGCTCGGCCTGCGGCCTCGCCCTCGAAGCTCGGCCTTCGGCCTCGCAGGTTTGAAGCTCGGCCTGCGGCCTCGCAAATAAGAAGTGGTTTCGCCATCAAAAATCCCCATCCAGTAAAAAAAAAACAAATGACGTCATCCAAAAAATTTTTTCATATTTGGAATCAGGGACCCCCAATCTCCCTAAATACCAAATTTTAGCCAGATCGGAGCAACTTGGATTTTGGTATCCGGGTCGAAGGACCAATTTGCATTTTTTGACAAAAACCCCAAATTCCCCTACAAACCCTCTATAATATTTGTTCAAACCCCCCATACCCACCTATAACGGTTTCGGAGCTGCAGTCGTTTTAAATTTGTATGGGAGAACCTCTTTTTTGTTCGGGAGGGTAAATTTTTTTAACTTTCCAAAAGGATCCCAGGGTTTTAGTCATTTTTAGTTTTGGCACCTACCACCCATCGATTATGGTTTCCGAGATCCCTTCACCAGTTCCATGATGGAAACCAAAAATGACACTTTTCGGATTTTTCTGGAGGTCACGGAAACCTCCTTTACACTTTTTCCCTACACCACAAATACCCCCCATCGCTTCTTCTAGGAGAACAATTCTGTCAATCAGTGAGTCAGTCAGTCAGTGAGTGAATCAGTGGTAATCGAGCTTTATATATATATAACTAGGTGTTGGGTGGCGCGCGGGCTGCGAGCAGCCCGCGTTATCGATGTGCATTTGTATTTATTTCAAATTTGTAATTGCAGTTGAAAAAATATATATAATTCTCATACAAGTAGAGTAAGTGACAGTTTCTTCTAGTTCAGTACAAAGTGTGGGCAGGGTTACCATGTGCAAGTTGATTTTTTTGATAAAATTTTAGTCGCTGTAAAATCGCCCCAAGATTGTAATCGAGTTTTGTTAAGGGACCATACCTCTAATTGCAGTGGTTATCGTGGGCAGTTGCCTTGGAGACCAGCTCGAGATGTAAAAAAAACTCCCCATTCGGGACTCGGCCTTCGGCCTCGTTAGTGACTCTCTTAAGGAATGTAAACGCGTAACACCCCATTCGTAATTGACTAACACGGCTCGGCCTACGGCCTCACGGAGGCCACGCTCGGACTTTGGCCTCGCGGGCCGAAAGCTCGGCCTTCGGCCTCGCAGGTTTGAAGCTCGGCCTGCGGCCTCGCAACCGTGGCGTTGTATCGCCAGCGAAAATCCCCATCCAGTAAATAAAAAGATTAAAAATTCTCATGCAAGTCGGACAACTGACAGATACTTTTAGTTCCCGTGAGCGGTTGCATCAAAGACCAGCTCGAGATGTGGAAAAAACTCCGCATCCGGGACTCGGCCTTCGGCCTCGTTAGCGACTTCCATAGGATGCGTTAATGAGGTACACCCCATTCGGAACTCGGCCTTCGGCCTCGTAAGTTACTAAAACGGCTCGGCCTACGGCCTCGCGGAGGCCACGCTCGGCCTTCGGCCTCGCGGGCCGAAAGCTCGGCCTCCGGCCTCGCAGGTTTGAAGCTCGGCCTTCGGCCTCGCGGTGTTTAAGGCTCAGCCTGCGGCCTCGCAAGTTACAAAGGGAAAGTTTTTAAGCTGTTCCCAATGACGGCCAGCTCGACCTTCGGCCTCGCAGGCCTACAGCTCGGCCTCCGGCCTCGCTAGGGTGGAGCTCGGCCTTCGGCCTCGCCTCCACAGCTCGGCCTGCGGCCTCGCTCGATTGCAGCTCGGCCTACGGCCTCGCAAAGGAAATGTGGTTTCGCCCCCAAAATTCCGCATCCCGTAAAAAAAAAACAAATGACGTCATCAAAAAACTTTTGTCATATTTCGAATCAGGGACCCCAAATGTCCCTAAATGCCTAATTTCAGCCAGATCGGAGCAACTTGAATTTTGGTATCCGGTTCGAAGGACCAATTTGCAATTTTTGACAAAATCCCCAAATTTCCCTACAAACCCTCTATGACATTAGTTTAAACCCTCTATACCTATCTATAACGGTTTAGGAGTTGCGATCGTTTTAAATTTGTATGAGAGAACCTCTTTTTTGTTTGGGAGGGTAATTTTTTTTCAAATTTCCAAAAAGGTCCCAGGGTTTTAGTCATTTTTAGTTTTGACACCTACCCCCCATCGCTTATGGTTTTCGAGATCCCTACACCAGTTTCATAAAGGAAACCAAAAATGACACTTTTCGGATTTTTGCCTAGGTCACGTGGGCACTCCCTATACAGTCCACTATATAATATTAACCCAAAAACACTCCTTCTGGGAGAACAATTCTGTCAGTCAGTGAGTCAATCAGTGGTAGTTTAGTTTTGGCACCTACCACCCATCGATTATGGTTTCCGAGATCCCTTCACCAGTTCCATGATGGAAACCAAAAATGACACTTTTCGGATTTTTCTGGAGGTCACGGAAACCTCCTTTACACTTTTTCCCTACACCACAAATACCCCCCATCGCTTCTTCTAGGAGAACAATTCTGTCAATCAGTGAGTCAGTCAGTCAGTGAGTGAATCAGTGGTAATCGAGCTTTATATATATATAACTAGGTGTTGGGTGGCGCGCGGGCTGCGAGCAGCCCGCGTTATCGATGTGCATTTGTATTTATTTCAAATTTGTAATTGCAGTTGAAAAAATATATATAATTCTCATACAAGTAGAGTAAGTGACAGTTTCTTCTAGTTCAGTACAAAGTGTGGGCAGGGTTACCATGTGCAAGTTGATTTTTTTGATAAAATTTTAGTCGCTGTAAAATCGCCCCAAGATTGTAATCGAGTTTTGTTAAGGGACCATACCTCTAATTGCAGTGGTTATCGTGGGCAGTTGCCTTGGAGACCAGCTCGAGATGTAAAAAAAACTCCCCATTCGGGACTCGGCCTTCGGCCTCGTTAGTGACTCTCTTAAGGAATGTAAACGCGTAACACCCCATTCGTAATTGACTAACACGGCTCGGCCTACGGCCTCACGGAGGCCACGCTCAGACTTTGGCCTCGCGGGCCGAAAGCTCGGCCTTCGGCCTCGCAGGTTTGAAGCTCGGCCTGCGGCCTCGCAACCGTGGCGTTGTATCGCCAGCGAAAATCCCCATCCAGTAAATAAAAAGATTAAAAATTCTCATGCAAGTCGGACAACTGACAGATACTTTTAGTTCCCGTGAGCGGTTGCATCAAAGACCAGCTCGAGATGTGGAAAAAACTCCGCATCCGGGACTCGGCCTTCGGCCTCGTTAGCGACTTCCATAGGATGCGTTAATGAGGTACACCCCATTCGGAACTCGGCCTTCGGCCTCGTAAGTTACTAAAACGGCTCGGCCTACGGCCTCGCGGAGGCCACGCTCGGCCTTCGGCCTCGCGGGCCGAAAGCTCGGCCTCCGGCCTCGCAGGTTTGAAGCTCGGCCTTCGGCCTCGCGGTGTTTAAGGCTCAGCCTGCGGCCTCGCAAGTTACAAAGGGAAAGTTTTTAAGCTGTTCCCAATGACGGCCAGCTCGACCTTCGGCCTCGCAGGCCTACAGCTCGGCCTCCGGCCTCGCTAGGGTGGAGCTCGGCCTTCGGCCTCGCCTCCACAGCTCGGCCTGCGGCCTCGCTCGATTGCAGCTCGGCCTACGGCCTCGCAAAGGAAATGTGGTTTCGCCCCCAAAATTCCGCATCCCGTAAAAAAAAAACAAATGACGTCATCAAAAAACTTTTGTCATATTTCGAATCAGGGACCCCAAATGTCCCTAAATGCTTAATTTCAGCCAGATCGGAGCAACTTGAATTTTGGTATCCGGTTCGAAGGACCAATTTGCAATTTTTGACAAAATCCCCAAATTTCCCTACAAACCCTCTATGACATTAGCTTAAACCCTCTATACCTATCTATAACGGTTTAGGAGTTGCGATCGTTTTAAATTTGTATGAGAGAACCTCTTTTTTGTTTGGGAGGGTAATTTTTTTTCAAATTTCCAAAAAGGTCCCAGGGTTTTAGTCATTTTTAGTTTTGACACCTACCCCCCATCGCTTATGGTTTTCGAGATCCCTACACCAGTTTCATAAAGGAAACCAAAAATGACACTTTTCGGATTTTTGCCTAGGTCACGTGGGCACTCCCTATACAGTCCACTATATAATATTAACCCAAAAACACTCCTTCTGGGAGAACAATTCTGTCAGTCAGTGAGTCAATCAGTGGTAGTTCAGCTTTATATATTATAATAAAACTAGTATTCGGGTGGCGCGCGGGCTGCGAGCAGCCCGCGTTATCGATGTGCATTAGTATTATTAACAAAAATGTCATTGCAGTTAAAAAAATTATATAAAATTCTCATACAAGTCGAGTAAGTGACAGTTTCTTCTAGTTCAGTACAAAGTGTGAGCAGGGTTACCATGTGCAAGTTGATTTTTTTGATAAAATTTTAGTCGCTGTAATATCGCACCAAGGTTGTAAACGACTTTTGTTAAGGGACCATACCTCTAAGTGCAGTGGTTATCGTGGGCAGTTGCCTCGGAGACCAGCTCGAGGTGTGAAAAAAACTCCTCATTCGGGACTCGGCCTTCGGCCTCGTTAGTGACTCTCCTAAGGAATGTAAACGCGTAACACCCAATTCGTAAGTAACTAACACGGCTCGGCCTACGGCCTCGCGGAGGCCACGCTCGGCCTTCGGCTTCGCGGGCCGAAAGCTCGGCCTTCGGCCTCGCAGGTTTGAAGCTCGGCCTGCGGCCTCGCAACCGTGGCGTTGTATCGCCAGCGAAAATCCCCATCCAGTAAATAAAATAGATTTAAAAATTCTCATGCAAGTCGAACAACTGACAGATACTTTTAGTTCCCGTGAGCGGTTGCATCAAAGACCAGCTCGAGATGTGGAAAAAACTCCCCATCCGGGACTCGGCCTTCGGCCTCGTTAGCGACTTCCATAGGATGCGTTAATGAGGTACACCCCATTCGGAACTCGGCCTTCGGCCTCGTAAGTTACTAACACGGCTCGGCCTGCGGCCTCGCGGAGGCCACGCTCGGCCTTCGGCCTCGCGGGCCGAAAGCTCGGCCTTCGGCCTCGCCCTGGAAGCTCGGCCTTCGGCCTCGCAGGTTTGAAGCTCGGCCTGCGGCCTCGCAGCCGTGGCGTTGTATCGCCAGCGAAAATGCCCATCCAGTAAAAAAAAAACAAATGACGTCATCCAAATTTTTTTTTTATATTTGGAATTAGGGACCCTCAATCTCCCTAAATACCAAATTTCAGCGAGATCGGAGCAACTTGGATTTTAGTATCCGGGTCGAAGGACCAATTTGCAATTTTTGACAGAAACCTCAAATTTTTCTACAAACCCTCTATAATATTTGTTTAAACCCCCCATACCCACCTATAATGGTTCCGGAGCTGCGGTCGTTTTAAATTTGTATGGGAGAACCTCTTTTTTGTTCGGGAGGGTAATTTTTTTTCAACTTTTAAAAAGGATCCCAGGGTTTTAGTCATTTTTAGTTTTGGCACTTACCCCCCATCGATTATGGTTTCCGAGATCCATACACCAGTTCCATCAAGGAAACCAAAAATGACACTTTTCGGATTTTTCTGGTGGTCACGTGGGCACTCCCTATACAGTCCATACCATAAACTCAACCCAAAAATACTCTTTCTAGGAGAACAATGATGTCAGTGAGTCAGTGGGTCTTCAGCTTTATATAATAACTAGTATTTCGGGTGGTGCGCGGGCTGCGAGCAGCCCGCGTTATCGATGTGCATTAGTAATATTTATCAAGATTTGTAGTTGCAGTTAAAAAAATATATAAAATTCTCATACAAGTCGAGTAAGTGACAGTTTCTTCTAGTTCAGTACAAAGTGTGGGCAGGGTTACCATGTGCAAGTTGTTTTTTTTGATAAAATTTTTGTCGCTGTAAAATCGCACCAAGATTGTAAACGACTTTTGTTAAGGGACCATACCTCTAAGTGCAGTGGTTAACGTGGGCAGTTGCCTCGGAGACCAGCTCGAGATGTGGAAAAAAAACTCCCCATTCGAGACTCGGCCTTCGGCCTCGTTAGTGACTCTCCTAAGGAATGTAAACACGTAAAACCCCATTCGTAAGTGACTAAAACGGCTCGGCCTACGGCCTCGCGGAGGCCACGCTCGGCCTTCGGCCTCGCGGGCCGAAAGCTCGGCCTCCGGCCTCGCAGGTTTGAAGCTCGGCCTGCGGCCTCGCAACCGTGGCGTTGTATCGGCAGCGAAAATCCCCATCCAGTATATAAATGATTTAAAAATTCTCATGCAAGTCGAACAACTGACAGATACTTTTGGTTCCCGTGAGCGGTTGCATCAAAAACCAACTCGAGATGTGACAAAAAAACTCCCCATTCAGGACTCGGCCTTCGGCCTCGTTAGTGACTCTCCTAAGGAATGTAAATGCGTAACACCCCATTCGGAACTCGGCCTTCGGCCTCGTAAGTGACTAACACGGCTCGGCCTACGGCCTCGCGGAGGCCACGCTCGGCCTTCGGCCTCGCGGGCCGAAAGCTCGGCCTTCGGCCTCGCCCTCGAAGCTCGGCCTTCGGCCTCGCAGGTTTGAAGCTCGGCCTGCGGCCTCGCAAATAAGAAGTGGTTTCGCCATCAAAAATCCCCATCCAGTAAAAAAAAAACAAATGACGTCATCCAAAAAATTTTTTAATATTTGGAATCAGGGACCCCCAATCTCCCTAAATACCAAATTTCAGCCAGATCGGAGCAACTTGGATTTTGGTATCCGGGTCGAAGGACCAATTTTCAATTTTCGACTAAAACCCCAAATTCTCCTACAAACCCTCTATAACATTTGTTCAAACCCCCCATACCCACCTATAACGGTTCGGAAGCTGCGGTCGTTTTAAATTTGTATGGGAGAACCTCTTTTTTGTTCGGGAGGGTAATTTTTTTCCAACTTTCCAAAAAGGTCCCAGGGTTTTAGTCATTTTTAGTTTTGACAACTACCCCCCATCGATTATGGTTTCCGAGATCCGTACACCAGTTCCATCAAGGAAACCAAAAATGACACTTTTCGGATTTTTCTGGTGGTCATAGGAACCTCCTCTACACTTTTCCCCTACACCACAAACACCCCCCATCGCTCCTTCTGGGAGAACAATGATGTCAATGAGTCAGTGAGTGAGTGAGTGGTAATCGAACTTTATATAATATAACTAGGTGTTGGGTGGTGCGCGGGCTGCGAGCAGCCCGCGTTATCGATGTGCATTAGTAACTATTATCAAACTGGTAATTGCAGTTAAAAAAATATATAAAATTCTCATACAAGTCGAGTAAGTGACAGTTTCTTCTAGTTCAGTACAAAGTGTGAGCAGGGTTACCATGTGCAAGTTGATTTTTTTGATAAAATTTTAGTCGCTGTAAAATCGCACCAATATTGTAAACGATTTTTGTTAAGGGACCATACCTCTAAGTGCAGTGGTTAACGTGGGCAGTTGCCTCGGAGACCAGCTCGAGATGTGGAAAAAAAACTCCCCATTCGGGACTCGGCCTTCGGCCTCGTTAGTGCCTCTCCTAAGGAATGTAAACGCGTAACATCCCATTCGTAAGTGACTAACACGGCTCGGCCTACGGCCTCGCGGAGGCCACGCTCGGCCTTCGGCCTCGCGGGCCGAAAGCTCGGCCTTCGGCCTCGCAGGTTTGAAGCTCGGCCTGCGGCCTCGCAACCGTGGCGTTTTATCGCCAGCGTAAATCCCCATCCAGTAAATAAAAAGATTTAAAAATTCTCATGCAAGTCGAACAACTGACAGATACTTTTAGTTCCCGTGAGCGGTTGCGTCAAAGACCAGCTCGAGATATGGAAAAAAAACTTCCCATTCGGAACTCGGCCTTCGGCCTCGTTAGTGACTCTCCTAAGGAATGTTAATGCGTAACACCCTATTTAGAACTCGGCCTTCGGCCTCGTAAGTGACTAACACGGCTCGGCCTGCGGCCTCGCGGAGGCCACGCTCGGCCTTCGGCCTCGCGGGCCGAAAGCTCGGCCTTCGGCCTCGCCCTCGAAGCTCGGCCTTCGGCCTCGCAGGTTTGAAGCTCGGCCTGCGGCCTCGCAGCCGTGGCGTTGTATCTCCAGCGAAAATCCCCATCCAGTAAAAAAAAAAACAAATGACGTCATCGAATTTTTTTTTTATATTTAGAATCAGGGACCCCCAATCTTCCTAAATACCAAATTTCAGCCAGATCAGACCAACTTGGATTTTGGTATCCGGGTCGAAGGACCAATTTGCAATTTTTGACTAAAAACCCAAATTCTCCTACAAACCCTCTATAATATTTGTTCGAACCCCCCATACCCACCTATAACGGTTCCGGAGCTGCGGTCGTTTTAAATTTGTATAGGAGAACCTCTTTTTTGTTCGGGAGGGTAATTTTTTTTCAACTTTCCAAAAGGGTCCCAGGGTTTTAGTCATTTTTAGTTTTGGCACCTACCGCCCATCGATTATGGTTTCCGAGATCCCTACACCAGTTCCATCAAGGAAACCAAAAATGGCACTTTTCGGATTTTTCTGGAGATCACGGGAACTTCCTCTACACTTTTCCCCTACACCACAAACACCCCCCATCGCTCCTTCTAGGAGAACAATTATGTCAATCAGTCAGTGAGTGAGTGAGTGAATCAGTGGTAATCGAGCTTTATATATATATAACTAGGTGTTGGGTGGTGCGCGGGCTGCGAGCAGCCCGCGTTATCGATGTGCATTTGTAATATTTATCAAGATTCTTAGTTGCAGTTTATAAAAATATATAAAATTCTCATACAAGTCGAGTAAGTGACAGTTTCTCCTAGTTCAGTACAAAGTGTCGGCAGGGTTACCATGTGCAAGTTGATTTTTTTGATAAAATTTTAGTCGCTGTAAGATCGCACCAAGATTGTAAACGACTTTTGTTAAGGAACCATACCTCTAAGTGCAGTGGTTGACGTGGGCCGTTGCCTCGGAGACCAGCTCGAGATGTGGAAAAAACCCCCCATTCGGGACTCGGCCTTCGGCCTCGTTAGTGACTCTCCTAAGGAATGTAAACGCGTAACACCCCATTCGTAAGTGACTAACACGGCTCGGCCTACGGCCTCGCGGAGGCCACGCTCGGCCTTCGGCCTCGCGGGCCGAAAGCTCGGCCTTCGGCCTCGCAGGTTTGAAGCTCGGCCTGCGGCCTCGCAACCGTGGAGTTGTATCGTCAGCGAAAATCCCCATCCAGTAAATAAAAAGATTTAAAAAATCTCATGCAAGTCGAACAACTGACAGATACTTTTAGTTCCCGTGAGCGGTTGCCTCGGAGACCAGCTCGAGAAGTAAAAAAAAAACTCCCCATTTGGGACTCGGCCTTCGGCCTCGTTAGTGACTCTCCTAAGGAATGTAAATGCGTAACACCACATTCGGAACTCGGCCTTCGGCCTCGTAAGTGACTAACATGGCTCGGCCTACGGCCTCGCGGAGGCCACGCTCGGCCTTCGGCCTCGCGGGCCGAAAGCTCGGCCTTTGGCCTACCCTGGAAGCTCGGCCTTCGGCCTCGCAGGTTTGAAGCTCGGCATGCGGCCTCGCAGCCGTGGCGTTGTATCGCCAGCGAAAATCCCCATCCAGTAAAAAAAAAAAAAATGACGTCATCCAAAAAATTTTTTTATATTTAGAATCAGGGACCCCCAATCTCCCTAAATACTACATTTCAGCCAGATCAGACAAACTTGGATTTTGGTATCCGGGTCGAAGGACCAATTTGCAATTTTTGACAGATTAATCAAATTCCTCTACAAACCCTCTATAATATTTGTTTGAACCCCCCATACCCATCTATAACGGTTCCGGAGCTGCGGTCGTTTTAAATTTGTATGGGAGAACCTCTTTTTTGTTCGCGAGGGTAATTTTTTTTCAACTTTTTAAAAGGATCCCAGGGTTTTAGTCATTTTTAGTTTTGGCACCTACACCCCATCTATTATGGTTTCCGAGATCCCTACACCAGTTCCACGAAGGAAACCAAAAATGGCACTTTTCGGATTTTTCTGGAGGTCACAGGAACCTCCTCTCCACTTTTCCCCTACATTACAGACACCCCCCATAGCTCCTTCTAGGAGAACAATTATGTCAATCAGTCAGTGAGTGAGTGAGTCAGTCAGTGGTAATCGAGCTTTATATATATAATAACTAGGTGTTGGGTGGTGCGCGGGCTGCGAGCAGCCCGCGTTATCGATGTGCATTAGTAACTTTTATCAAACTGGTAATTGCAGTTGAAAAAATATATAAATTTCTCATACAAGTCGAGTAAGTGACAGTTTCTTCTAGTTCAGTACAAAGTTTGGGCAGAGTTACCATGTGCAAGTTGATTTATTTGATAAAATTTAAGTTGCTTTAAAATCGCCCCAAGGTCGTAAACGACTTTTGTTAAGGGACCCCACCTCGAAGTGCAATGGTTAACGTGGGCAGTTGCCTCGAAGACCAGCTCGAGATGTGGAAAAAACCCCCCATTCGGGACTCGGCCTTCGGCTTCGTTAGCAACTCACCTGAGGGACGTTAATTCGTTACACCCCAATCGGAACTCGGCCTTCGGCCTCGTTAGTGACTAACACGGCTCGGCCTACGGCCTCGCGGAGGCCACGCTCGGCCTTCGGCCTCGCGGGCCGAAAGCTCGGCCTTCGGCCTCGCCCTCGAAGCTCGGCCTTCGGCCTCGCAGGTTTGAAGCTCGGCCTGCGGCCTCGCAGCCGTGGCGTTGTATCGCCAGCAAAAATCCCCATCCAGTAAAAAAAAAACAAATGACGTCATCCAAAAATTATATTTGGAATCAGGGACCCCCATTCTCCCTAAATACCAAATTTCAGCCAGATCTGAGCAACTTGGATTTTGGTATCCGGTTCGAAGGACCAATTTTCAATTTTTGACAGAAACTTCAAATTCCCCTGCAAACCTTCTATAATATTTGTTTAAACCCCCCATACCCACCTATAACGGTTCCGGAGCTGCGGTCGTTTTAAATTTGTATGGGAAAACCTCTTTTTTGTTCGGGAGGGTAAATTTTTTTTTAATTTCCAAAAGGGTCCCAGGGTTTTAGTCATTTTTAGTTTTGACACCTACCCCCTATCGATTATAGTTTCCGAGATCCTTACACCAGTTCCATCAAGGAAACCAAAAATGACACTTTTCGGATTTTTCTGGAGGTCACGGGAACCTGCTCTACACTTTTCCCCTACACCACATATAGCCCCCATCGCTCCTTCTAGGAGAACAATTCTGTCAATCAGTGAGTCAGTGAGTCAGTCAGTCAGTGGTAATCGAGGTTTATATATATATAAAGAACTAGGTGTTGGGTGGTGCGCGGGCTGCGAGCAGCCCGCGTTATCGATGTGCATTAGTAATATTTATCAAGATTCTTAGTTGCAGTTTATAAAAATATATAAAATTCTCATACAAGTCGAGTAAGTGACAGTTTCTTCTAGTTCAGTACAAAGTGTCGGCAGGGTTACCATGTGCAAGTTGATTTTTTTGATAACATTTTAGTCGCTGTAAGATCGCACCAAGTTTGTAAACGACCTTTGTTAAGGAACCATACCTCTAAGTGCAGTGGTTGACGTGGGCCGTTGCCTCGGAGACCAGCTCGAGATGTGGAAAAAACCCCCCATTCGGGACTCGGCCTTCGGCCTCGTTAGCGACTCACCTGAGGGACGTTAATTCGTTACACCCCATTCGGAACTCGGCCTTCGGCCTCGTAAGTGACTAACACGGCTCGGCCTACGGCCTCGCGGAGGCCACGCTCGGCCTTCGGCCTCGCGGGCCGAAAGCTCGGCCTTCGGCCTCGCCCTGGAAGCTCGGCCTTCGGCCTCGCAGGTTTGAAGCTCGGCCTGCGGCCTCGCAAATAAGAAGTGGTTTCGCCATCAAAAATCCCCATCCAGTAAAAAAAAACAAATGACGTCATCCAAAATTTTTTTTCATATTTGGAATCAGGGACCCCCAATCTCCCTAAATACCAAATTTCAGCCAGATCGGAGCAACTTGGATTTTGGTATCCGGGTCGAAGGACCAATTTTCAATTTTCGACTTAAACCCCAAATTCTCCTACAAACCCACTACAATATTTGTTTAAACCCCCCATACCCACCTATAACGGTTCGGGAGCTGCGGTCGTTTTAAATTTGTATGGGAGAACCTCTTTTTTGTTCGGGAGGGTAATTTTTTTTCATTTTTTCAAAAGGGTCCCAAGGTTTTAGTCATTTTTAGTTTTGACACCAACCCCCCATCGATTATAGTTTCCGAGATCCCTACACCAGTTCCACGAAGGAAACCAAAAATGGCACTTTTTGGATTTTTCTGGAGGTCACAGAAACCTTATTTCCACTTTTTCTCTACATCACAAACACCCCCCATCGCTCCTTCTAGGAGAACAATTATGTCAATCAGTCAGTGAGTCAGTCAGTGAGTCAGTGGTAATCGAGCTTTATATATATAAACTAGGTGTTGGGTGGTGCGCGGGCTGCGAGCAGCCCGCGTTATTGATGTGCATTTGTATTTTTAATTAAAGTTTTAGTTGCAGTTTATAAATTATATAAAATTCTCATACAAGTCGGGTAAGTGACAGTCTCTTCTAATTCAGTACAAAGTGTGAGCAGGGTTACCATGTGCAAGTTGATTTTTTTAATTAAATTTAAGTCGCGGTAAAACCGGACCAAGATTGTCAACGACTTTTGTTAAAGGACCCCACCTCTAAGTGCAGTGGTTAACGTGGGCAGTTGCCTCGGAGACCAGCTCGATATGTGAAAATACTTGTTATCCGAAACTCGGCCTTCGGCCTCGTTAGTGACTCCCATAAGGTACGTTGATGCGTCACACCTCATTCGAGCTCGGCCTTCGGCCTCGCAGATTTGAAGCTCGGCCTTCGGCCTCGCATGTTTGAAGCTCTGCCTTCGGCCTCGCAGGTTTGAAGCTCGGCCTTCGGCCTCGCGGTGGTAAAGACAGCTTCTTCAAGTTCAGTACAAAATGAGAACAGAGTTACCATATGCAAGTTTAATTTTTTCCATTAAAATTTTAGTCGTGGTAAAATCGCACAAAGAATTTAAACGACTTTTGTTAAAAGACCCTACCTCTAATTGTAGTAAATAACGTGGGCAGTTGCATTGGAGACCAGCTCGAGATGTGGAAAAAACTCCCCATCCGGGACTCGGCCTTCGGCTTCATTAGCGACTCACCTGAGGGACGTTAATTCGTTACACCCCATTCGGAACTCGGCCTTCGGCCTCGTAAGTGACTGACACGGCTCGGCCTCGCGGAGGCCACGCTCGGCCTTCGGCCTCGCGGGCCGAAAGCTCGGCCTTCGGCCTCGCGGGCCGAAAGCTCGGCCTTCGGCCTCGCAGGTTTGAAGCTCGGCCTGCGGCCTCGCAACCGTGGCGTTTTATCGCCAGCGCAAATCCCCATCCAGTAAATAAAAAGATTTAAAAATTCTCATGCAAGTCGAACAACTGACAGATACTTTTAGTTCCCGTGAGCGGTTGCATCAAAGACCAGTTTGAGATATGGAAAAAAAACTTCCCATTCGGGACTCGGCCTTCGGCCTCGTAAGTGACTCTCCTAAGGAATGTTAATGCGTAACACCCCATTCGGAACTCGGCCTACGGCCTCGCGGAGGCCACGCTCGGCCTTCGGCCTCGCGGGCCGAAAGCTCGGCCTTCGGCCTCGCAGGTTTGAAGCTCGGCCTGCGGCCTCGCAGCCGTGGCGTTGTATCGCCAGCGAAAATCCCCATCCCATTTAGAATCAGGGACCCTCAATCTCCCTAAATACCAAATTTCAGCCAGATCGGAGCAACTTGGATTTTGGTATCCGGGTCGAAGGACCAATTTTCAATTTTTGACAGAAACCTCAAATTTCCCTATAAACCCTCTATAATATTTGTTCGAATCCCCCATACCCACCTATTACGGTTTCGGAGTTGCGGTCGTTTTAAATTTGTATGGGAGAACCTCTTTTTTGTTCGGGAGGGTAATTTTTTTTCAGTTTTTCAAAAGGAACCCAGGGTTTTAGTCATTTTTAGTTTTGACACCTACCCCCCATCGATTATAGTTTCCGAGATCCCTACACCAGTTCCATGATGGAAACCAAAAATGACACTTTTCGGATTTTTCTGGAGGTCACGGGAACCTGCTCTACACTTTTTCCCTACACCTCATATACCCCCCATCGCTCCTTCTAGGAGAACAATTCTGTCAATCAGTGAGTCAGTGAGTCAGTCAATCAGTCAGTGGTAATCGAGGTTTATATATATACTAGGTGTTGGGTGGTGCGCGGGCTGCGAGCAGCCCGCGTTATCGATGTGCATTTGTATATTTTTTAAAATTTTAGTTGCAGTTTATAAAAATATATAAAATTCTCATACAAGTCGAGTAAGTGACAGTTTCTTCTAGTTCAGTACAAAGTGTGAGCAGGGTTACCATGTGCAAGTTGATTTTTTCGATAAAATTTTAGTCGATGTAAAATCGCCTTAAGATTGTAATCGAGTTTTGTTAAGG